>JAFIRS010003744.1:0-116447 GCA_018342105.1 Gonioctena quinquepunctata | reverse complement strand
TTTTTTTCGTTTGACGTACGGTTTTGACATAAAAAAATTAAATTAATTCATTTGCATCTCAGACCACTTAGGAGAAAAAACAATTTATGTAACTCTAAACAAAAATGTATTTAAGAGAATGATTTTTAACGGTAAAAATATAAAATTGAAGTATTCTAAACACATTTTTGGAATGCTCACACATAATTATTCGGAACGCAAAAAGACATAAATTAAATCAGATATTCAAAATGTAAACCTCCTGCAAATATGCATGCCTTAGTTATTTTCTCATGGACTCACGTACTCTTTGGAAAATGCCAGGACTGTTTCTAATAGTTTTGCAAGAAACTATTATGCGATTTCTCAACTGCTCGTCAGTGTGAATTGGTGTGCTGTAAACCAATGTTTTCATATAACCCCACAGGAAATAATATAAACTATTGAGGTCCGGGGACCTGGGAGGCCATACCTGAGGTCCCCGGCGATCTATCCAGCGATTATTGTAATTTTGGTTTAAATATTCGCGCACCTGAGCACTGACGTGCGATGGCGCTCCTTCGTGCATAAACCACACTCGATTTCTTACTAAAATGGGAACATCTTCCATCAAAGCTGGCACTTCTATTTCGATAAACTGCCAGTAATTATGCCTATTCAACCTCGCATAAAGAAAATAGGGTTCAATTAAATAATCACCCCATATTCCAGCCCACATGTTAACGGAAAACTGCTCCTGGTGACGGGATTCCACGATTCAGTCCAAAAATGATTATTGTGAAAATTTCACATCAACATTTTTTAACCAATAAGAAGCTTCCGTTTCAGCTCGTTACTATAGTAACCACAAAACTTTGCGGAAGTTTTTTCCTCCTGGGTACCCTGGACGTGATTACAGCGATAATTTTTCTGTCAAATGCACAGTCCTCTATACGCTTTTTAAATAATTATTGTTACCTTCATCTGTCTATCTTTACAAAGGAAAAATGCTATTAATGCATTTTTTCTGTCTTTCTTCAATTAGTATAATAGAAAAGTATAGAAAAGACGATTTTATTTTTCAAAAATATATCTCCATTTCAAATAACTTGCGTTACATTATTTAAATGTTGTAGAAACTCTGCTAGTACTTCTTCTTTCTTCAATGGTGAATAACAGGGACTTGGTATTAGATGTCTATGTTTACTAACATATATATAATACTTAGACACAATTTTGTTGAATTTAGCATTTGTAATATGAATATATGATCCATCAATTTCAAGTAACACTTCACTAATTTTTCTGAACAACATGTCTTGCGATGATTGAACAGAGGGTTCTTGAAGCAAGTAAGATAAATGTCTCAAATTTCGATGACACTTCCATCATCCATTTCGTCGCACAAAATACACAAATCATATTTTTTTAAATTTTCCATTCTGTTTCGAGTGTTTTAAATAATATCAATTTATGGATATGTCATAAGATACACCGTCAAAATAACATTTGAAACAATAAGGTTAATGTGATAATTCCATAGCCTCCCATTTACTTTAAACAAAAATGTTCATAAACTTTTCAAAAAAATGCATGCTCTTGGAAATATTTCCGATAGTAATTCAAGCACTAGGGAGATTACTAGTGACAGTTTTGGATAGCGTTTCTGGAAGAATTGGCTTCATCTGTGAATGAAATTTCAGTATCAAATAATGGATTTTTATACACTTTCTGAAGAAACCATTGGCAGAAGTTCATCCGTGATGGAAAGTTGCGAGGGACTAGCGCCTGAACCCGTTGGATATAATAGGGATATGATAAAAAGTCTTGGAGAATTTTCCAAACAAGAATATGTGAGATATTCAAATTGTTTCCAATTTTTCGTGTACTCAATTGAAATCAAAACCGCTACCTCAATTTCTGGTGTTCTTACAGTACGTTGTACTCCTTTCAGCTGGTTCTGAACTTCCTTCCTCGCACAACCTTCCATGAATATTTGAAAATGTTCGTGCATCCGGAATATTTCTATTTGGAAAGCTGTCTTCATACAACCGCCTGGCTTCCAGTGCTTTACCATCAGCAAGCCCATACATGTAATGCATATCTGCAAACACAGAATGCGTAAAATGGCCCAGGTTTTTTCATAATATTGTTAATTTTGATGACATAAATACGTGACAACTATACTAGGTGGACAACTGTTTATGTTAACAAAACAAAATCTGCTTCTTACGTACTAGGTACGTTTTTAATCCTTGATAATACCCAATTTCATAACAACGTGCAAGTTAATTAATTTGTTTTCTGCAAAAACCTTACGTCAAACAAAAAAAACTGCGTACCAGATTTACTCAGAAAGGAATGGGGTTTCGAAAAATAATTTTTACTTTGAGAAAAAGCAGTGGCGTAACACTCTTCTCCTTAAAATGATTTAGTGCTAATCCCGCACGAACGCCACTGAAGAGAATAAAAAATTATGTTGTGCTGCAGAAAAGAGCCCTTTGATGCATAGAAAAAACCAGGTAGTTCAAAAGTTAAGACCTTTAGGACATATGTTCATATGAAGTTTTTTCTCAAAATAGACCCAAAAAAACCTCCTTGTATATTAGCATGTTATTAATAAACACCCTGTATAATCTATTGAAACATCTGAGTTTACGCTGAAAACAATTCTATCCTTCAACAGGTTATTATTCAATGATCCTAATTCACATGATATATTATATACTATTGGAAAACTAACCGAATTACTTTTTTCATTCAATTTTTAGAAAGTGTCAACATTGGAATGAAACATGAATTTTTTGGTTCGAAGTATGTTTAAAATTTTTATTTTATCACTTCAACTTTCTGGTTCATCGTCTGTAAGATTGAAATTATTAGAAATTTTTATGTTTCCTGAACCAATTGTAGCAGTTGCATTTCTGTCAGTTTTTCAGTAAACTGTGTGGCTATACTCTACCAGTTGAATTGATGATACTAACTTTTCCATTTGGCTGACATGTTTTCTGCAAATAGAAGTGATTTCAATGGTCGAATTCCAGAATTCAGAAATACTTTTATCTCTCACTTATTAGGCATTTGTTTGTAGAGTATTGTTAGACTACCTGATTATTATATGAAATGTGCTCGCAATTTTGTACTCACCAATGTTTATCATTTATGTTTTGGATAATCAACTATGACAAATAATATACATTAACAACTCCTCAAAATGCAGTTAGGTTAGGTTATTTACAAGAATTTCCATACTTTCTGCAAGGAGAGTTAATTCATCCACTTTTTGTGTAACTTCCCCAATGCCTTAAAATTATTAAAAGTCATGATAAGCATTGAAAAATAATCGAAATCCCCTCGTACACGCAACTACAAGCATCTTCTGGTAGATGTCACAACCATCTGCAAACCCCGATAAGAAGCACATGTTCAGATGTCAAGAGCATGCGAACTTGGCGACAAGTACGCCGTCGTCGTCGTCAGTCTCAGTCAGCGTGGTCGGTTTTCTGCGAACCCGTTCAGCAGGAGAGCAGAATGCCAGCAGAGGAAGTTTGTTCTCCGTTTGGAGCATTACACGTTTTGTTATTCAATCGCATTCTAAGATCTGTTTGTTCTTTGAATAAATTATGGGCGGTTATGAATTTTGAGTACTTTTTTCTGGAAAGGAAATGGCAGTCAGATTTCATTACCAAAGTGTTTTTATAGTTTCGTGTTTTTGATCGCAAACATTGAATGGGAGTCCAAATTGAGCACGGTGCGGAATTGATTGAAATAATTATGTTTTGACTCATGTATAGACGCCATATATCCAATGGATTTTGGTCGAATCTGATTCATTTTGAGTGATTCCGTTGTATTATATTGTTACTGAAACACGTAAATGTTGATGAATAATTTCATTTAAAAAATCCCACAATGATGTGAATTGAAGAGGGATATCTATAATTCAAAATTGGTTGTCAGCTCCACTCTCTCACAAATTCATTTCCCTTTCTTTTATTTCCTTCCATATTATATATTATTTTTCTATGTTTTATTCATATGATATTTGTTTGAATACATATTATCAAAGCACACAATTATAGGACACATATCAATAAATCACACAATGTTTTTATAAACACTTTGTATATGGATCATGGGTAAGGGAATAGGCTCGCTTAGAAATATTTCAACTTATTTCGAAAGTATTCTCTAGAAAAGGTACTATAATAATTCGTCATAAAAAATAGAAAGAGGTAATTACAGTTATACAATGACAAAAAAAAGGGCTTGACGGTTTTCTTAGATTTGGCTAAAGTCTTTGATACTGTCAATCATCAAATTCTCCTGAAACGTCTAGAAACTATAGGAGTTAGAGGAATTACACTAGATCTATTCAAAAACTATATATCTGACAGACAACAAAAGGTTAAGATAAACAGTCTTCACAGCGATCCACTACCTATCACCATGGGCGTCCCACAGGGTACAGTATTAGGTCCAATCCTATTTTTGATTTATATCAACAATCTTTATAAACTTTTGAACATCAATTGCAGGATAATATCTTACGCGGACGACACTGCTCTTTTATTTGAAGGAAACTCCTGGGAGGAAGTCTACAAGAAAGCTGAAACAGGGCTCAAATATGTTATCTCTTGGTTGAATATGAGCCTTCTGAGTCTGAATCTAGAAAAACGAAATTTATTGCATTTCCACAAAAAAGATCACCCTAATAACTACTCACTATTCAAAAACATTTCTGCCGACCCCAAAACGAGTTTTTTGCAAAAATTAAAAAAAAGGTGACACCAAAAGTATTTGGGTATTTAGGGACCAACCCGCGAGGGAAGAACACGCAGATAATACATTAAAAAAAGACTCAATAAGTTAGTCTATAAATTTATCAACTTAGAAATCTTAAAAAAAAAAACTTCTACTTATGATTTACAACTCACTTTGAATCCATATTGAGATATTGCATCATTATAGGGGGGTCTTAGTAAAACATTATTACACGTTTTAAGTTATGCAAAAAATATTAAAAAATTTTTTTAAAAAAAAATAGAAGAACTCAACGAAGACCTTCAAAAGAATGGGGTTTATTTAGTAGAAAATTTTTCCCCTACCACCCCTGATATGGATGCAAAAAAACCCATCCCCCCTATAAATATATACAACCCCTTAAATCTGAACAAAAACAAATTAAACCTAGTCCCTATAGATACAGAACCCCCCAATAAATTAAAAATGAAATCTAAACTCAAAAATTTGAACCAAATCATAACAAAAAAAAAAATCTATAAAATTGAAAAAAAAAAATCATCATAAAAAAAATTTGATCTTCATTGAATATAATTTTTTTTCCCTCAATTTTCATTCTTAAAAATTATGTATGAACTTTACAACTTGGTGAGGGGCTACAACACAAGTTTGTTGGTAGATCAGCCGGAACAAATCTGTAATTCAAATTTTTCTTTAAGTTAAAGTTATGAATTGATTTTAAATGAAACTTGTATAACCGAATAAATTTATTTACTTACTTACTTACTACGCTTTTTGGAAAAATATTTAAAATGAAGTAATGCGTTGAATTTTTTTTTTTTATTTGAGTTTTTTTTAACTTTAATTGGTTTGGGAAAAAACCCTAAAATATTCATTTTTGTTTAAAGATCAAACATTAAGGAATTTTGATAAGTTGGGAAGTGTCATTTTCCTTTGGTGCCGATTTCGGGACCTTCGAACAGTGTAGGGTTTGAAATTACTGGGAAAAAAATATATTTAGATTTTGGAAATATTTTAAAGGTTATGACGATTAAACCCCGGGTGGAAGTAAACTGCCGGTGCGCAACGCATACCTTTTTTGCCATAGAAGCAAATTTTAAGATTTTTTTTCAATGACCTTCCTGTAACTTGAAAACTGATTTATGTTAAGTTAAAACAAATAACTGTTTTTTATCTTGATTTCCCAAAAAGGGTTTGCGGGGGGAAGTATTTGATTTAGCTGAATAAGCTCAAAGCCCCCGTTTTTTTTTTTTTAAATTTTCGAGGCAGCTTTCTGAAACCGCTGAAAAAAAATAGAAACATGTAAACAATTTTTTTAAAAAAGTGTAAAGGAACCAATGATTCATTTTTTAACCCTCCATCTTTGTTCACTGTTGGACACGAAGTTAAAATAATTTAAGGTTACAAATGAAAAAAACCTTTGTTCAATCAGGCATTTGCTATCAATTATTGTCCCACATAAACGTTATAAAAAGAAAATTTAATTTCCGTTAAAAAGGTGGTTATCTGGGCCCAAAAATTGGGATAATTTTTTTTTTTTTATCCCAAACACCTTATCTTTGAAAAACTTTCAGTCGAAAGTTCGGTCGGATCCTGATGGGAGTGGGGGGAGACCCAACCCCAAAAAGTTTTTTTTTTAATTAGGCAACCCAGTGTATTGGGGGTACACTGTTGCGGTTGGATAAAAGAATCACATTTATAATGTTATTTTCAAATTGATAAAAATTTCCCCTTACTTTGGTATAATTCAACTTTTAAAAAATTATTTAACGGATAGACAACCGTGGTTAGAAAATGCCCAAGTGTCACAATTGTACGACGTTGTCACATTTACAAATTCATGATTTTGGGAAAGATGTCATTCGAATTTTTGAAATTATTTTAAAGGAAAAAAAGTATGTAGAAGCAGTGGGGTTTTAAATTTGAAGAAATATCGGGGGAGGAACTAGATAGTAAATTTTCCCAAGTTTTTTTGGGCGAATTTAGGAATAGGAGAATCATGAGAGGTATAAAAAAACCCAAATTTTTGACACATCGTGTTAAAAAAAAGCAAGGGTTGGTGGTGCGGAAGTAGAAGAACTGCTGGAGAAGAAAATTTAATAAATTATAATATCAAAAATTAAAGGGGGAAAGGGATTTTCGACCCCTAAGTTAAATAAGTTTTTGGCTTGAAAAAGTCGATTCCGTTATGATGATGAACAGAAAAAAAGACTTTCAAACTCCTTGTGTTATATAAAGGTTGGTCTTACAAAGTCGATTTTTTTCAATAAACTGGTGAAGAGACTTTTGAACTCCTCACCCATATGATATGGTTGAAAAGGCTTTTTCAAGAAGTTGAAAATAGTGGGGAGAAATATGGTCTTCCCTATGATCCCTTTGGTCCATCCGAAGCATTTCGATGTGAGCCTGGAGTTCGAAAATAAAAAAAGAGTGTTTGAAAAAGTTAAAAGACTTTCAAACCCTCATTCCATATAATGTTGAAAATGTTCTAGATAAGTTGAAAATGGTGAGAGCTAGATGGTTTTAATAAACCCCCCTTTTGATCCATACTCATTTTTTGAGAGCCTGAATTTAAAAAGGAGAAATGAAGTGGATTAAATAGGTAGTGGAGGGAACTCCCCAGACCCCCACCCCAAATTTAAGGGAGTGAATTTCCCAACCAGAAGAAAGAAAGGAGTAAAACCACGAATGGGGAAAGCCCCTTGATCCTTTCGGCGGGTAATCAACCCCAATTGGCTGTCCTCAAGATGGAAGGTCAACGGGAAAACGAAAGGAAGGGATAAAGGGAAGTCAGCCTAAGTCGCCCCCCTTACGACAAACCCGGATGTGGTTGAGTTTCTATTCTTTGCCCGGACACCCTTCGGGTGGACTGACTCAATCTGTTATGTAATGGTAAACAATTTCTATTTTAAGTTGACTTTGGTGTTGAGACAAAATCTGTTTTTCGAACATTTTATTCAAATTGTTTTAAAATTATCTTTGGTTTCTAGATTAAGGAAAATTATTATATTTCAAGTGAAAACCAAAAGTGGAACCCAATTGGGGTCTATTGGTATGTTTTTTTGATTCACTTTTTTTGAGATCGGGAAAGTTATTCCAACATCAGTGGCTTGGTAATCGTAAAGGACAATTTATAAATACCACTTTTCTTCCAAGGTATCCATTTTATCTTTAGATTTAAAAAAATTTTTGGCCTAGTGAATTAGTGTTTTAGTAGGAAATATCTGCATTGGTTATTTGTTGTGTGAACACTCTAGCTATTTTGGTTGACTTTGTTGTTATTAAAAGGGGAGGAATAAAAATTTTTTTTTTCATCTGATATATTGGGATAGATTTGTTTTTGAATTATTTTGGGAGTTTAATTTTGTTGGTGGGGTTTTTCCCAATCATTGTATGTTTTATATCCATCTTTTGTGAGCCATTTTTGAATTATGTTAAGTAATTTTTTTTGGGAAAGTGGAAAATTTAGTAAACACTAAATGTACCAGTTGAAAAAAACCTATTTATGTTGATTTTGGGGAAATTTTTGGGACAAGTGAATTTGTTTTAGTAGGAAATGTCCCATTGGTTATTTGTGTGAACACCTAGCTTTTTTTTGGTTGATATGTTGTTATTGGGGATAAGAGGAATAGAAATATATTTTTTCATTTGATATATTGGGATAGATTTGTTCTTGATTTATTTTGAGTTCAATTTGTTGGTTAGTTCATCAATCTTTTGTATAATTATATCCATTATTGTGAGCCATTTTTTTAAAAGGGGAGTAGTTTTTTTTTTGGGAAAGTGGGGGAATTCAGAAAACAGAAAATTTGTACCAGTTAAAAAAGAAGCCTCCCTTATGTTGGGTTTAAAAAATTTTTTGGCCAGTGAATTAGTGTTTTTAGTGGGAAAATGTCTGCATTGGTTATTTGTTTAGCTATTTTGGTTGATATGGTTATTGATAAGAGGAATAGAAATTTAAAAAATAATTCGATATATTGGGATAGATTTGTTTTTGAATTATTTTGGGAGTTTAATCTTGTTTGAGTTCTTCAATCATCATATGATTATATCCATTATTGTGAGCCTTTTTTGAAATTATGTTGAGTAATTTTTTTTGGAAAAGTGGAAAATTTTGTAAACGGTAAATGTACCAGTTAAAAGAAGCCTACCATGTTGACGAGGGTGTTTAAGAAATGTAATAACATGATCATTTTGGGGTTGGGTTTTTCTGTATATACTAAATTTTTTAAATTTATTGTCAACCTAGTAAAAATGTCAAGTGTAAAAAATTTGGGTTTTTGTTCTTTTTCTATTTCGAGGGTGAATTAATTTTTATTTTATTAAAAAATTTGGGTTTTTATTAAAGTTTTTTTCTGGGGCTTTTGTGAAAACTAGGAAACCATCAACATATCGGGCCCAATTTTAAAAATTTCAGGGTTATTCAAGGATGTTTTTTTCCCAAATTATGCATGAACAGATTGGCTAAAAAAAATTAAAAAGGGAACATGAACCCACGGCAAAACCCTTTTTTTTGAAAAAAGTATTATTGAAAAAAAATAGTTTTTGAAAAAACAAAATTTAAAGTATTGAAAGTATACTTGCTTTGGTTGTGGTATGCAGGTTTGCATCTGTCAACAAGGAACCCACTAATAGAATGTATCTTCTTTGTTTTTAAAAATTATTTATATTGGGGAAAAAGGATATAATGGGGGTTGTTCTTTCGAGAGTGATTCCTTAGTTTCCCCCTAATGGGGGCCCCAAGGAGTTGTGGACTAAAAAATTTTGGGAATTAAAATTCGTTATTACTTGAATTAATTTTGAGATGGAAGATGACGGGAAATTGATCCCGGGGTGTGCCTGTATATGAAACTACAAACTGAAGGGGTTGTATCATCTGTAAAAAAGTTTTTTTTTTCCAAAGCTCTTATATTTTATTCCACCGAATTCGAAAACAAATATTGAAATTCATTCTAGCTTCTCTCGATATTTCTCTGACCATACAAACCACCCCGTTCCTACTTTATTTTTTTTTTTCATAATAAAATTTTCCCAAAGATTGAATGGCGTCATTCCCCATTATCATAAATTTGTAAATCTGACAACATCGCCCCACAAGGGACATTGACAGACCTGTCCACCAACGGCTTTTCAGCCGTTCCAAAAATTTTAAAAAAGTTAGAAAAAAAAAATTATATCAGGTTAGGAATTTTCTTTAAATTTTTAACCCAACAATATTAATGCGTTTTTTTGAACCGGAAATAAAACACACGTGGAATGTCAAAAGATCTACTTCAGTCAAGATTTTTTTTTATTCTCATGACAGGAACTGAATAATTTTTTATATTTGTACATATGGATACATAAAAGATTAGCACTGAAAAGGGGGTAGGCCGAAAGCGCTTTGCTTCAATAAAAAAAAATTTAAAAGTTATATAATTTTAAAAATAAATTGGGTTTTTTGGCCTCGGGTTTGTTTCCCTAGTGCGACGGAGCTTAGACCAAATGTCGGGGAAATTTTTTAATGGCAAAAAAGGGACCTGTTAATGTGCACAAAATTTTTGTGCCATTAAATTCCACTTTTGCCCACAGTTATAGGTGTCAATTTTTTTGATGCTTTCCACATTTTCGTACTTGCGGGGGGTATTAACACTATGAAATTTTTGGGTACGAATTTAAAAAGACCACAAAAACCGTTTTTTGATTGGGAAACCATGAAACAGCTGTTATGGGGGCTCTTTTTTGGATTCTTTAACAAATTTCTTTTACCTCTATATATATATATTTGTTATGAGGGGTTGTTCATATGATTTTAAATTTGTATATTTTTTAATTTATATCATGGGTTAAATTTTTCTGAATCCCTATCATAACAAAAAAAAAACCCTGGCTATGTTATATTACCCTTTCTCTTTTCCCAACCTTTTTTTACCCTCATCCAAGCTCAGTCAGGTACGCCTTTTGAACATGAACCACCCTTCTCAGTACCCGGGTTTCCCTGTAATCTGTTGCCTACTACGGCACTGACGATTGAAAAAGAAAAGCTGTTCAGTGGAGAAAAGTAGGTTAGAAAGGGGAAAAAAAAAACACCCGGTTTTGCAGAGAAAAATTTCAAATTTTTGGTTTTTATTCAAATCAAAACTTTTGAATACCCCTACTTGCGATAGCTACCCCATCCCTAAAAAAAACAATGATATAAAATAGTGCAGTTTGGGGTTTTTTGGGACAATGGAAGTTTTGATGAAGAAAGTTTGAACTTATTATCATTTTTTTTCGCTTTGGATTCAATGAAAGTTAACCCAAAACAAAGAAAACCAGTGGCTTGGGAAGTAAAAGTTATTTTTTTAATATAAAAGTTGCACTTTGATAATTTTGGGATATTGGGTATACCTTTTTGCCCCCTTTTTCTATTGAAGTTTTCAGTCCGGTGGACGTTTTTCCCGGGATCTAAAATGACAGCTCACAGGGCCCCCTTTCCCAGGATTAAAACCTTTCTAGACCAGGTAGGGGGAATTTTTTTTGGGACTATTTACTTCCTTCAGTTCTGCTTTTCGGGGAAAATTTTTTCCCGTTCGAGAATTTTTAATAATAGATTTTCTTTTTATCCTGATCCATGGTGTTGCTCAATTTTTTTTTTTTTCCAGTTTTTTTTCAATTTGTATAAATTTTCCACCGAATTATTTGCTTTTCTAATTAATATACAAAAATATTTACAAATTCTTATATATATATATATATATATATATATATATATATATATAAATTCCCACTGTACGTGTGTTGTCACTGCACTCCCCCCAAGGGCGGGAACCGATTTGAATGAATTTTCGTGTATGCGTTTGGGTGGCCCCCCGGGAGGGTTTTTAGTTTCCCAAAATCACCCCCTAAATAAAAAGGGGTTGGTCCCCCCCTTTGATTTTTTTAAATTTTTTCAAAAAAAAATCATTTGTTCTTATTTGTTTATGATACAGCATAAAAATACATACAACCCCAAATTTTTTCATCCTTCTACAATCAACCCCTTTTTTTGGCAAGATTTTTTTTTTTTATTTTGTCATGACTTAAAAATAAAATAATTCATATTACCCCCAATTCCCCCTTTCACGATAAACCCCCTATTTTTTTTTTTTTAAAAGGGGAAAGGGGAATAACGGGATAACAAGAATAACAAAAAACGGGAAAACGGGAAACGGAATGACAGGAAAAAAGGGAATAACGAAAAACGGAAAAACGGGGATGAATAAAACGGACCCACAGGAAAAAGGGATAACAAAAAAAAGGGGGAAAAAACGGGAAACGGGAAAACGGATGACAGGATAAGGGAAAAACATGATAAGGGGATAAGAAAAAAAAATGGGATAACGGGAAAAGGGGGATAACGGATAAAAAAAAACGGGAAACGGGGATGACAGGAGGGGGAAAAACGGAAAAAGGGATAACGGGGAAAAGGGAAAGAAAAAAAGGGGGTAACGGGAAAAATGGGATAATGGGGTAACGGGAAACTTTTTTGATAAAACTTTTTTAGGAAACATAAAAATTTTGGGACAGGACAAAGTCTGTCGGGTCCCTAAAATTAATTTCGCCATTGCTTTTTTATTGTATATCATCATTTTCCCCCCACACAAACTCTCGAATCCCATTGGTGGGTTTTCTGTTCCCGTGGTTGTCATACAGGATGTTCAAAACTTATCTATACGTTGATCTTCCCTTTAATTCAATGTTTGCTATACTTTTCCCAATTTTGATATGGGTTTAATCGTGGGTTTTTTATTAGATAATCTTTGGGATATGTATTTTTTTGATCCCAAAGAACTACTTCAGGACTCCCCCTTTGTATACATTTTGAAATGACTAGGGGGCATATTACAAGGTTCCATAGTATGATAAAAGAAAAAAAAAATTATAAAATAAAAAAATAGCATTAACGACAATAAAAAAAAATAACTAAAAAATGATAATGATAATTATTTTTAAATTTTTTTCCCCAACATTTCCTAACATAACAATATATATATATATATATATATATATATAAAAAATTATATATTTTTTCTTTTTTTTCCCGGAGAAATTTTTTTTTAAAAAGTCTAAATTTTTTTTTTTTTTTTGATGTTTCGACTTTGTTTTTTCATTTCGGAAAAAATAAAATTTTAACTTTTTTTTTTTCTTTTTTTTGTTTTATTTTTCCCAGTTGAATGATTTTCAACGTTCAACGTTCATTCAATTTAAAACAGGGAAAAAAAAATTAAAAAAAGAATAAGGGGAAAATTATTTTTACCTAAAAGGTAAAAAAAAAAATGAAACGTCAATGAAAAAAAAATAAAAAACTAACTAAGGCCCTTTTCCCTAAAAAATAAAAATAAAAAACTTTTTGGGGGTCAAAAAATTGAAAAAAAAAAAACATATATAAAAAATTATATATATATATATATATATATATATATATATATATATATATATATTATATATATATATATATATTTTATATATATATATATATATATATATATATATATAAAATTTTATATAAAATATATATATATATATATATATATATATTTTTTTTTCACCTTTCTTTGGGGAAAAAAAGGGGGAATTTTTTCCCCTTTATGGATAAAAATAAATTAAAAAATTTTTGGGGCCCAATTTTTTTCCCCCGTCGGGGCGAAAATTTTTTCTCAGATTGACCGGTTTTTTGCTAATGGATTGTTAATTAGATTTTTGAAGGTTTCCCCAACCCCCAAACCAGCCAATTATCAAAAAGGAAAAGGGGGGCCGTTTGATTTTTTCCCACTTTATAAAAAACTGAAAAATAAATTATTTTATTTTTTTTTTGTTAAGCCGTGAAAAATTTCGCTTGATGGGGGAAAAATAGGGGGGTTGATTTATCCCGAATGTTTTCCCCAAAATTTTTTTGGGTTTGGAATTTCTCCCGGGTTCCCTTTTAACTTTTTTAAAGGGTTTTTTAAAAAAGGGAAAACGTGAGATATCCACCAAAAATTGAACCCTTTTAATCAAATTTTATTTTTAAAAAAAGGGAAAAAAACCCTTTTTGGTTTTAAAATTTTTAAGTGATGGGGAAAGGCCTAAAAAAAAATTTTTTTCCCCTATGGATTTTTTTTTTCCCAAATTAAAGATTTTTGTGCTAAATATTTAAATTGTTTTAAAACATCTTTTTTTTTTCGTTTTTTTTTCGCTTTTCCCCCGGGGAAAAAGGGAAAACTATTTGTTTTGGCAATAATCGAGGAATTTCATGGAAAAAAATTTTCCCTTTTTTATTTTCATTGAAAAATTTCACCCCCTTAATCAAAAAACTTTCAGAAGTATTCTGCCTCATTTTTTTTTTGAGACAAAGGGGGGGTTTTTCCCCCGGGGGGGAAACAAGACAAGGCCCCCCACAGAGAAACAAGATGATTCGGGGAAATTGGGACACCCCAAAAAAAATAACTGTCATTTTTTTTCCCCCCCATAAAAACCCCAAAAAAAAGGGTTATATTTTTTTTTAGCAGTCTTTTTATGTTTTTTTTTTCGTATGTTCCACCGTAGCGCCTATAGTAACTACTCATCTGATTTCGATGAATGGGGGTCAATCGATTGTTATTATGGTCCAGGTGACATATACATTTTTTAAGGGAAAACAATCAAATGACGGATTTTACATCCAAATAAATTGTTTTTTTTCTATCCCATAGGGTTTGGGGTTTTGGAATGAAAAAAGGGAAAATTTGAGTTCATAAATATAAGTATAGTAAAAAAATTAAATACAGAAATACCATTCTCTTTTTTTTCCCAGTAAACCTTTTTTTGATTTGACCATCACTTTTTTCCGAGTACAGAAATTTTTAAATTTTTTTTTTGGGATTTTTTTTTTTCGGGGTTTTTTTATCCATCAATAGGTATGTGGGGGGTGAATAAAATATAGAAATTTTATAAAAACTTTTTAATAAATTGTCAATTTTAAAAAAACCCTTATTCGTCATTTTTTAAAATTTTTTTTCTTGGTAGGTATTTGTTTTTTTTTAAAACCCCCCTTACCCTTTTAAAAAAAAATACATTTATGATTTCAACAGCCTATGTATAAATGTTTTTTATTTTTTGTAATAAATAATTTAAAAATTTTTTTTTGTTGGGGACTGTTGCTATTTATATAATCATTTTATTATTTTATCTGAGTTGGGGAACTATAATTTTTTTTTAAAATTTAAAAAAATTTCCCCCTTTTTGCTGGACATTTGCGAAAAAGGGGTGATCTTTTGAAAAAGGGGATTTCAAAAACCATCGGAAGAAAAAGCTGAAAACATCACCCAAAAAAAATTTTTCCCTTTTTTCAGTTCGGTATTAAAAAAACCCGAAAAATTGGGGGTTTTTTCGATGCATCATAAAAAAAAAAAGGGGGAAGTTTGAATGATTTTTTTTATGACAGGCCCCTGATTTATATCTTTCCCCTTTTTACAATTCTACTCAATTTCGGAAATTAAAAAAAATGCATTTGCTGGCGAATAAAGGGGGAAAGTTTTACAAGTTGGGGGTCCCCAAAAAGACTGTGCAAACAAGAGTTTCCCAAATGGCGTGGGGGGGGCACATCCAGGGGGAAAAAGCGCTTATGGAATTGGGTTCCCTTTTTTCGGGCCCCCAATGGACCATTTTTTTGCACAGGAGGCAAAAAATCGGAATGCTCGACAGTTCAAGGGAAATTTCCCCCCATGGAAGCCATAATCGAACAACAGTATATGGGATTATTTTGGTAATGCGGCAAAAAAGGTGGGAAAAAAAAACATAAAAGGATATAATATATATTCATTGGGAAAAGGGGTTAACATTTTAAAAATTTGGGGGTTTTTAAATTCTCCAGAAATCATCGAGAAAAATTGATCCAGCATTAGATCAATTGAAAAAAAATTTTTGGAATAAAAAAAGGAAAAAAAAATCGAACTTTTTTTGGGGTTTTTTTTTAAAATCCTTTGATGATTCATTCGTTTTCCAAACAAATTTTTATAAAGTTGATAAGGACATATTAAAAAAACAGACGAAAAACCCAAAAAAAAGGGGAATTTTAAAACTTGTTATGGGGGTTTTTTTGATCCACTGGGGTTTTTTTACAAATTTTACAAAAAAAAATAAAAATTTACTACAAGATATTTGGAAAAAAAAATTTTGGGGTGGGATGATGAAATTGCGGATTTTTTTTAACAAAAAAAAATTTTTTAAAAAAAATTAAAAAACGAAAAAAAACTAAAAAAAAAATAAAATAAACCTTTTTTTCTAAAAAAAATTGAGTTTTAAAAAATTTGGGAAAGGGGTTTTTAGTCGGCCCCAAAAAAAAACTTATCGAAGATCATTATTTTTGGGAAAAAAGTCACCCAAAAGGCAGCCTTGCATCTTGCCCCATCTTTTTTTCCTTCACCTAATTAAATTTTTCTATTTTTTTTGGCGCCGACCCCAAAACCCAATTATTTAAAAGGGTTTTGGGCCCAAAAAATTTTTAAATAAAAATTTTTTTTTTTTTCTTTTTTTCCCTTAAATTTTTTTTTTTAAAATTTTATTTTTTTCATTTCCCCTTTATTTTCGTCGGTTTAATTTTTTTTTTAAAAATTTTTTATTTTTCAATTTTTTTTAAAATCTCCCAAATTTTCCTCCCGTTTGAGCTATTTCTCAAATTAAATAACTGTAATCAGCCCGAAGCCCTTTTTTTGGAAAAACTTTTTTGGAAAAAATTTTTAAAAACCCGACTTTTTAAAAAACCCTCCCCTTTTTTTTATAGCCCGGAAAAAAACTGCTTTAATGAATATTAATAGAAAAGGGAAAACGGGGAAAAAAAAAAAAATTTAAAAAAGTATCAACATTTTTCCCCGCGCTAGAAAAATCATTTTTTAGCTAATTTTTTATTCCCCCCTCAAATTTTGGTAACTGATCGACGATACGTTCCCCTTCCCCTTTTTTTTACATCAACAACTCGGATTCTTCTGTCCGGGCCTGGATAGGGGGCGGGGGTTTTTTTCCCCCCAAATTTTTCCCCCTGTATCTTGGGGAAAGTCGTCAACTGAGATCCCCCAAAATCATCGGGGTTTTTTTTTGGGGTTTTTCATCCCCTTTTTTCCCCTTACCCTTTTTTTTTTTGGGGGGGGTATTTTTCCCTTCCCCCTTTCCCCAAAAAAAATTTTCAAAGGGGCATTTGCGTTTTTTTCCACTCCCCACGTAAATTTTTATCCCAACTGGGGGGATCCCCAAGGGGTTTACTTCCCGCCCGCTCGATGATCCCCAAAAAAAAAATTTATTAGGCTGAGTGTTTCCCCAAATCTTCTGGGTCACTGGGGGGCCTGTCAGAGGCCCGGGGAAATTTTAAAAAGGGTACTCAGCTTCCCGAAAAAAGTCTGTAGAGTTTCTTCTTCCCCCGAGATTGGTCCCGGGATTCTTTTCCCCAAATTTTCGTTTCACGGATCCCCAAAAAGGGGGTTTTTCCCCCCAACCTCCCCTGTGGGGGCACCTGGGGGAATGAATTTGAAGTCTATTTTCCCCTTTTGGGCAATAAATTTTCAATCTCTGAATGGTCCCCAAAAACCCCGGACGGGGGTTTTTTTTTTTCCCCTTTTAAAAAAGCTACCATTTTTTCCCTTGTCCAAAAAATATCGTCCCCGGTTGGCCCCCTTCTAGATATCATTCCTTTAAATTTCCATGATAAACTGATTCGCTGTTCAATTTTTGCGCTATTTCAGATTTTGGGGGGGGTCTTTCAGCAAGGGGTTGGAAAATTACCCCAACGTTTTTTTTTTCTCCGTCCGATTTTTTTTATATATAGGGGGCCGGGGGGGCCATTCCCCACGTTTGAAAAAGGTTTTTTTTTTCTTTTAAAAATTTTTTTTGGGAAATTCCCCCCAATGGGGGAAAGGGCTTAAACCCCTCGTTCTTACATTAATTGACAATGTGAAAATGATTTTTTGGGGGGCTCCCCATTTTTACCCCCTATTTTTTTCTTCCCCCCAAAACCGCAACCCCCCAAATGAAAACTATGATAATGTTATCAAAAATTTTTGTAAAAGGGGAATTTTTGGATCTAAAAAATTTAATTTTTTTATGGGTTCGGCTCCCATAGATTTGCTCGTCCCCCCAAGTAACATAATCTTTTTTTTAAGTTGTGGACAAAGTTTTCCCCAAGTCTACTATGGGGCTTAGGTTTTCCCCTTTTTTTTTTTCCCAACTCGTCGGGGGGAAACTTTCGGGGCTGCGTTTTTTTAAATCCATTTTTGCCCCCCTTCATCAAGTTCATCCCTGTGGGGTCCTTTGGGGTATTGTTTTTTGGGTTTTTCCCCATTTTTTTTGAACCCCCGGGGGCACCACCCTGTACATCTGATTAATTTCAACCATGAAAAAAATCTAAAGTCGGGCCCAGGGGGGTCATGAAAATTTAAAAATGACAAACAAACCTGGTTATATTTTTTGCGTTTCCCATTGCTATAAAAGGGCGATTTTCTGTGAACTCTGAATCACCCCTTTCCCCTTTGGGCCCCAAATTTTTTTTGGGTTGTTTTAAAAAAATGCTGGAGGGGGGAAAACCCAAAAAATTTTAAATTTTTTTGTCGGAACGGGGGTCTCGTCGCTTCACCCCGCTGGGTTGAACGGGGGTTTGGGACCCAACCCCCAATTTTTTTAAATTTGTTCTTTCTTGTTTTTTCCCCCACTCTTTTTGCGACAAATTTTTTTGGTTTTTTCCATCATTTCTGATCCAGGATAAAAAACTTTTGGGGAATCGGGGCCCAAAAAATGATTGGTTTTTTTTTTTCCCAATTTTTAGACTTAAAATTTTGGGAAATTTTTCTTGCCACCCCCAGCGGGCCTTGGTTCAAGTTTTTTCATAAGGGGGTTTTTGGGGGGGGTTACTGTTTTTTTTGGGGGGTACCAGTGAAATATCAACCGGGTTTTTTTCCTAACCCCCGGGGATGGGGTACTGCTGAAAAAAGGGTTTTTCACTCTACTAAAATGTTTGGGGTTAAATTTTTTGGGTTTCTACTGGAACCGGGAAAAAAAACCCCGGGAATTTTTTTTATCTGTAAGTTTGGGAAGTCTTAAAAAATTCCCCCAAGTAAATTAAATTTTCGGGGAATTCATCATCCCAATTCACCTGACCCCAAAATATCCTGCATAAAAATTTTTTTTAAGAAGGGGAAAAAATGGCTATTAAGCCTAAAGGACCCCAAAAAGAACATTATGGACTTTAATACCACCCTTTTTTGGATGTTTTCCCTTATCGATAAGGTTTTTTTTTTTTTTAGTTTGAACAGAAATCGTCATTTTTTACCCCCCCCAAAACCGAAAACCCCTTGGGGAAAAGAGGGGGCCATCGTCTATTCTTAGATGCAAACAAATTTTGGGAAAAAAGTTCACGGATAAGGAAAGAATTTGTCACCCAGTTAACGACATAAAAACCCAAACCAAATTTTTTTTTATTCTCCCAAACTTCAGTTAATGTGTAATTCCCTTTTGGGTTTTTTCCCAAAAGTCATCCACGTAAAATTTTTTTATCCCCCCGGGGGCCCCTGATTACGGGGTCTGATGCAAACTTCTCAGCGTTGATTTTCCCCTTTTTTTTCTGAGGCAAATGGAGAACAACCCGGGGAAACCAAAAAACCCCTTAACTACCATTTCGTAAACTTTTTGGGGGTCTTGATACCCAAATTTCGCCACAGAAATCGTTGAAATTCTATCTTCCTCCCGAATGCACTTGGGGAAACATTTCCTAACGTTTCCCCAAAATCCATCTTTCGCTGTCTAAATTTCCCAAAATATTTTACCAAAAGGGGGGCAGTAGATCGGGGGGAGACAAAAAAAATTTGTTTTAAATTTTTACCGTTTTTTATTTCGATGCGGCATCAAACCTAAACATTTTTTTTTTATGCGGATTCTCAAAGGGGAAGTGGGGGAAAAGGGCCCAAATAAGGGGGCCCCTTTTTTTTGGCTTTTTTCGACTCAGTTTTCTGATATATCCTTTTTTCTCGTATGCTTAATTTTTTTTTGGGATTCTTTTTTGAAATGTTTCCCCTTTTTTAGACATTTTTTTTTGAAAATTTTTTTTCTCTGCATTTTTTTTTAAAATTTTCCCCCCTTTTGGGGGTTTTATGTCATCTTTTTTTTGGGAATCCTGTTTTATATCTGTCACCGATTCTTTTTTTTTCGTTTTTTTAAATATTCCGGGGGTCTGGGGATTTTTAAGGCTATGACGGGTTGATGTCACTAACCTCCCAAAAAATTTTGGAAAACGTTTTCCCGACCATTTCTTTTTAGGATTTCATCAGGATCTTCCGTTTCCCCAAAAAAAATGTGAGCTTTAACCGTATCACCCATTCATTTTTTTCCCTGACTAGGGCCGTGAAGGGCCCCTCCCAATTTGCATTTGTTTTCTACTGGGAAATTTTTGGGGGCCCCCATCGTATCTGACGAGCAATAATCAGGGGGAATGTTTTTTGGGGGGATCAAAAACCCCAAGGGGGTTTTTTCCTTTTTTTTATATCTCTGGGGGGGAATATTTTTCAGATGAGGATATTTTTTCCCCCCTCTGTCATTTTGACGCTTTGTAATGGCAGTGATAGATTTTTGATAGTTTGACGCCTATCATTGTGGGAAAAACTTCAGTCCACCGGGTCTTGATATTTTTTTCCCTTCTGATAGATTTCTCCCGATTTATTTTCGTCTTAGTCCACTGTAAGATAAGTTCTTCGAATCCCCGAGGCCCCCCCTCCTCGGCAACTATTTCGTCGATCAGCGATTTTTGGGAGATGCTTCAAAAAAAAAATCAAAATTTCTTCTAGTTGTCTTTTTTGGTCCGAATATATTTTTGGAATGACCCCCCCGTTGTACTTTTTTGTTTTATTTTAAAGATATCAAAATTTCTTTTTGGGGTTTTTTTATTGTTAGTTTCACTGGATTTCGGGTCTTGTGTAAAAGTTGATGATGGAAAAGTCTACATCCATTTTTTCCACAGGGTTTTTTCTTCCTGATTTCAACTTCTGGGGGTTTTTTTCCCCAAAAAAAAAAAAAATTTTTTTTTTGGACGGTTTGCCCTTTTTTCAATGTCGTCCCCCCTTTTTTTTTTTGGGCAATTTTAAGGGTTTTTTAAAACAATAGCCGCATTTTGGGGTTTGGTTTTTTTTTGTCCCCGGAGAATTTTTTTTGGTTTTAGTAAAGGGGGGTTTTTTTCCCCAAAATTTTCAGTACCGGGTATGGGGTTTCCCTAAATGCACCCTTTTTTAATTTCTCCCACCCTTTTTGGGGAAATCCCCCAAAACCCCCATTCTTTCTCATTTGTGGCTATTTTTTTTCCCCTTTTTCCCCAAATTCAAATGATCTGGTAGTTTTTTTTAAAAGGTCTTTTAGGGTTTTTAGGGTTCTTGAGATTTTTTATGTTTAAAAAGGGTTTTTTTATTATTGACAAATATTGTTGATTACTTGAGGGAAAATTGGGTTTTTTCAAATTTAAAGGGGTCTTTAAAAAATTTTTAAACCCCTTTTTTTTTTAAAAAATTCCATCGATTAAAAATTTTTGGCCCCCCCAAAAAGGGGTTTCTGGGGTTTTTTTATCACTAAATCCCTTTGTCCGCTGTAAACCCCTCATAAAACCGTGGGTTTGTTTCCCCTTTTAAACCCCGTTGGGGTTTAATCTTTAATTTTTTTGCGTTGGAAAATCCCAAAAAACCCCCAAAATTTTTTTATACTGTCTGGGAAAAAAAGGCCCTCTTGGGATTCCCATAAAAAGGGGGGGAAAAATTTTTTTTTTTCCCGGGGATGCCGTGCAAAGATTTTGTCATGTTTATATCGGCGGGGATGAAAACCTTTTTAAATTTCATTTTGTGATTGTTTCCCCCAAAAGTTTAATGTCTTTTTTCAAAAATTTTTCTTTTTTGGTTTCGAAAATTTCCCCCCTTCCTAAAAATTTCCTTCTTCTTTTTATTTTTTCCCATTCTGCTACTGATTTTTTTTTTTCGTGATGACTATCTTGTTTCCCCTCTCCGGGGGGAAAAAAGGTCTGCTTTTTTTTAAAACCCCCGCCCAAATCATGCGCTTCCAACTCTGCTTTTTTGGGGTTTTTTTCTCAAAGATTTAAAATTTCTTTTTTTCCCCAATTTTTTTGTTAAAACTGGAGCTGTTTTTTTTTCCCCCCTTTCCCCGCTCTTGTTTCTTTTCTCGTTTTCAAAGGGGCAAAACGTTTTTTTTTCTATCTTGGTATGGGGTTTGGGGAAAAATTTTTTTTTTTGCTGTCTGCTTTGAGTGATTGAAGGAACGGGGGTTGGTCACCGTCTTGGGGGGATTTTTGTTTCCCCCCCAAAAATTTTCTCCAAAAAAAAAAATCTGGGAAAGGTTTTTTTTAAAAGCCGCCCCCCCCCTTCCCCAGTTCATTTCCATCCTTCCCCCCTTCGTGCACGGGTTTTTTCCCCAAAAAAGTTTGAGCTATTTCTAAATTAAAAAATTTGTAATCAGTCGAAGCCCCTTTTTGGGGAAAATTTTTTTTTGACAATTATTCAATAAAAATTTTTTCAAATAACTCTCCTTTTTTTATAGTCCCGGAATAAACTGCTGTGAATTGGGAAAATTAATAGTAAAAAGGGAAAGAAAGAACAAAATTAATAAATTTTCAACAACTACCACTTGTTTTTTTTTTCCCTTTCCCAAAATCCCTTTCCCACCTTCTCCCCAAAAAAATTTCTGGGTTTTTAATATGATTTTCTACTTTTTCTATTTTTTGTAATATAAATTATTTTCGTTGTTTTGGTTTTTTTTTTTTTCATTACTTTGTATATGATTCCATCCTCTCATAAAATATACCCCCTTTTTTTGGAACAAGGGAAAAAGTCAGTAGCGATCTGTCATTTTTTAACTACGTATGTGTTGGGAATGTTCACTTTGTGAAAAAACAATTATCCCCCATTTTTTTTCCCGTAAGGGGGGCTAATTCCTTTCGAAATCCCAAAAAAAGGTATTTTTCCCCCCTATTAAAAAAAAAAAACATTCAAATCCCAAAAACCCAGTACAAAATTATGCCTGATAGAATCGGGTTTAAAGGACCAGAATTCAGAGGGGGAGTGGGGGAATATCCTTCCCTTTTGCTACCCTTACGGGTGGATTTCATCTTTTTAAAACCCCAAAAGGGGGCCAAAGTCGAAGTACAAAAAAAAAAAATATAGGTTTTTTAAAAGAAACCCCATCCTTTTTGGGGTTTTTTTTGGTTAAAAATGGAGCTGCGGTTATCGGGTCCTGGAAAAAACTCTTCTTTTAAATTTCCCCAAAAAAGTATTTCACTATAGATCGAAAAAAAAACGACATTCAGTTACATTTTTCTGTGATGGTTTAAAAATCTTATGACAGTAGCTTACTTTTTTATGCCTGGAAAAAGAAAAGGTTCAAAAAAGCTTTCATCAGTGCAAAAAAAAATGATTTTTCCCCCCTAAAACAACCTGTATTGATTCCTAGATTGAAATTGTTTGGCAGAATTGTTAGGGGCTCCCTAAGGGGGGTTCCCCAAAAAAAAAAATTGGGGATTTGAAAATAGGAAAAAAAAGGGGGTTTTGGACTCTAACACGGGATTGCATTGGGTAAATCCCGAATCCCCAAGTTAAAAACCTTTTTTCCCCCAAAAAAATTGGGTTTAAATACATAATTTAACCGACGTTAATCCCAAAAGGGGGATATCAGCTCCACCGGAAACGTTGCCGATGGGGAAAAAACTGAAAAACATCAAAAAATGGATATTTTTTCCCCCCGATGGTTTTTTTACCATGTTTTTTGAAATTCCCCAAAAAAACCCCCCCCAAAAGGGGGAAAAAAAAAAGATTTTTTTGGGGAAATTTTTTACGAAAAAAAATTTTTAAAAAAGGAAAAGGGGGACCCAACACGAAAACCCCCTTTCCCTCAATTTTTTTTTCCCCAAAAAGAAAAAAAACAAAAAAAAATCAACGGGGTGGATGGATCAAAAAAAAAAGTAAACGGGGTATTGCTCTCCCCCTGTTGATATCAAATTTTGTGAAAAAAGGGAAAGAACTCAATAATCTGAAGATGGGGACTTGAAAACAGTTTTTTTTAGAAATTGAAGAACTCAACGCATGAAATTAAAGGGTGCAGAGAAACTTTTTTTTATAATAAAATCCCAAAGGGGATACATTTCCTAAAAAAGATAGAGAGATTGAAAATAAAATTTTTCCCAAGGGGAAGAGAGTAGATTATATACTCTATGTTGTATCATGGATAAAGATGGATTACGCTTACAAGGAATAATGGACAATATGGTAGAGGTCTATAGATTTCAAACCCTTATTTTGACCCCAAACACCAGATCACCAAGCTTATTATTCAACATTATAATGGAGAAGTTCATCATGGTCGAGAAATAGTGGTCAATAGCTTGAGACAGAAATATTGGATCATACGACTTAGACAAGCAGCAAAAGCAGTATAAGGACGATGCCAAAAGTGCAAGAATAGAAAAGCTACTCCCAATATTCCTATGAGGGGTCAACTGCCACCCTGTAGGCTCGAACCTACCATTCGACCCTTCATTAGGACAGGCGTCGATTACTTTGGACCTCTCATGTTTACTGTCAAAAAGAGCCATGAAAAACGTGATGATGTCATTTTCACGTGCATGACCACTAGAGCTGTTCTCTTGGAAATCGCATATAACCTCAGTACTGATAGTTTCATTCGAGTATTGAGACAATTTGGATGCAGAAGAGGATTTCCCGAAGAGTTATACAGTGATAATGGATCTAATTTGAAGTCTGCTCAACGTGTACTACAAGAATCTTTGAGAAATTTAAATCAGACAGAAATCATAAAATTGTGTTCTCTCAGAAACACATCTTAGAAATTCAACCCTCCTTTGAGTCCAAACATGGGCGAAGCATGGGAACGTCTCATACAAATAATGAAGAAATCAATTAAAGAAATTCTACAAGTGAAATTTCCACAAGAATATGTTTTTCGAATTGCATTTGTAGAAATTGAGAATATAATAAACTCACGAACTCTAACTCACATATCTCTGAACTCTGACGACTCTGAACCAGTCACTTCAAATCATTTTTTGATCGGGCCTCCATATGCTGCGATGTCACGGAAGAAAATTTCAATTTGGTTTCAAAATGGAAAGCAGCACAAAAATTAGCCGACATATTTTGGAAAAGGTGGACACACGAATACTTACCCTATTTGACGAAGAGAAACAAGTGGCAACAAGAAACTCCCAGTATACAGAAAAATGATATTGTTATCATAGTTGATTTCCATGGACTTCGGAATACTTGGCCCAAAGGAAGAGTCATTAATCTGTATCCAGGCAAGGACAATGGAATTAGTATAGTCGTCGTTCAACTAGCCAACGGAACAAACCTGAGAAGACCTGTATCAAGACTTTGCGTTTTGGATATACAAAGGAAAACTGAAATCCAGTAATTGTTCTTCTACCCTAGTACTATTACTGGAAGGGAGAGTGTTGCTATTTATATAATTATTCTGTTATTTTATCTGAGTTTCTAGACTATAATATTTTTCTAATGTTGGAATAATAGTTGCTTTGAAGTTGTTGATGAAAAAAAGTTTTGACAAATATAGACATTTTTGACTTTTCAACTGAGAATTATTTTAGTCCATTTTTGAATATTCTGATATTTGGTGGAGATTCTATTTTAGGATTCAATTAATTGTACAATTTGCACCCAATAAAATAAAAACTTTTTTGATAAAGTGCAGTGCAGTGTGAATTGGGCTGTAACGTATTGCGGTAACGAGTGTTATGATCATGTTTTGGCAAGCACGTTGTGATGTTTTTCTAATTATTATAGAAATATATACACACCTCCAAAATATATACGATATATAGTGTCAGGATTTTTAGTTTCAAGAGAAGTTCTCCACAGCTAGTCCTCATATTAATATTCTCAATAATGCGTAATACGTATTTCGGTAAAATAAAAACTCGGTTTACTTTAGCACTATTACCCCAACTTAGTATTCCATATCTTATGTGGGACTGAAAATTGGCATAATACAGTGTAATAAGGATGTTTTTGCTGCAATGATTTTTCAAATATTTGATTATGTAGCAAGCACTACGAAGTTTCTTACATACTTGGTTGGTATATTCTGTCCATGATAATTGCCTGTCAAAAGTAACTCCTAATAGTTTCACGTTTCCAGAGCAGAGTAATTGATTTCCTGTATCTTTGAATATTGTAGGTGGATCATGTTGTCTATGTCCGAAATGTGTCAACACTGTTTTTTGTGGTTCAATAGAAAATTATTATTTTCAGACCAGCGTATTGAATTATTGTAAACTATTTCAGTTAAACAGATAAGTGATTGTTGGGGGTCACCAGATATTATGATATTAGTATCATCCGCGTAACATACAAACTTGACATTCGGAATGTTTTCTACAAAATATATGAGGTCATTCGCAAATACGTTGAAGAGCAGATGCCCCGAAACTGATCCCTGTGGAACTCTCTGTGCGATGGTGTAGGAAGGACTGTTAGTGCCGTCGAGTAAAACAAACTGAGTCCTATTCAAGAGATATGATTGAAAGAACTTCAAAGGTGTACCTCTCATTCCATATCGTTCGAGTTTAGTAAGAAACATGTTATGGTCAACCACATCGAGAGCCCTAAAAAAATAAACAATCCACTCACATGATGTCCTTTGTCTAACCTACAGATGAGTTCATTTTGGAAGGTATTCAGTGCAGTATCTGTATTAGTACGAAATCCATGTTGGCTTGTTGATAAAATGTTATGCTGCGTTGAAGATGAATTCAGTTGATTTTTTACGTTCATTTCAATAATTTTGGGAGAACTACATTGGAAGCTGATAGCTCTATAATTTGTAAGGTCATTACAATATCCTTCCTTATAAAGAGGCATTACCTCTGCTAGTTCGAGACAGTCTGGAAAATGCCCATTTCATAGGACTTATCTATCAAGTGGTATTCTTGACGGACGGACGGACATAAGTAGCAACTTGCTTTTGTATCTAGTGTAACGAACCTAGGCCGGACCTGTCGCCTCGCGCGTTGCCGTCGACAGCGATGAGATCATCCCCGGAGATATTCGAGAACCATCCAGTCACGACGCGGCAGATAACAACGGTCGATATTGGAAATAACTGGAACATGCTGGGCACCAACCACCAGAATTGGAAACATCGAGGAATGCTGTATCGGAGATAAATGGGCAGCCCTCAAGAGGAGAAAACAGTCTGAACGGCCCATACGATCAGCTATTCAATGGGTAGTAATATAAATTAAGTTGTAGATTAAGTGTGAAATAAATTAGTAGAACCAAGTTAAGTTTATTTACGTTACAATTGGTGTCGGAAGTGAGATTTTGAAAATAAACAAGTAGTCGTGGTGGATAGTCAGAAAAATAATTGATAGACCTTTCTGTACGCCCAAAATAGACAGTGGCCCGGTTTCGGAAGTGGACAATTTGCGTAGGAATATAAACTGATACGTTTTGTTCGCGTGAAACAGAAAATAGACAGTGGCCCGGTTTTCGCGAAGTGGACAGTTGTGCTTGGGAATATAAAGATACACTCTTCGCGTGAAACAGACAATAACTGGTGGCCCGTGGAAAGAATTCGCGAAGTGAATTTTAACAAACTGATAACTTTTCGTTAAAACAGACTGATACCTCGTCAAAGACAAAATGTGTTCAAGAAAAGTGCGCCTTGCGGATTTGAAGGTAGCGGAATTGAAACAGGAATTGGAGGAAGGGAACTGGAAACAACAGGTAAAAAGCAAGTACTCAGGAAGACTTGCAGAAGGACTTATACAAGAAGGTGAGGACCCAAACATTTTTATTCGGGAAAGTTCCCGGAGGTGATTTAAGTTTGGTAGAATAAACTCGAAGAAACTACTAAATCCGTGAAAGAAGAACTGCAAAAAAATTCTAGAAATCTGGAAAGAAGCTTTCTAAAAATCTGGAAGAAAGCTTCAAGAAAATTCTAGAAATCTGGAAAGAAGCTTCTAGAAAATTCAAAAGCCTGGAAGAAAATGCTAGAAATCTGGAGAGAAGCTTCCAGAAAATTCAAGAACCTGGAAGAAAATGCTAGAAATCTGGAAGAAGCTTGAAGAAAATTCTAGAAATCTGGAAGAGAAGCTCAAAGAAAATTCAGAAATCTGGAAGAAAGCTTCTAGAAAATTCAAGAAGCCTGGAAGAAAAGTTCCTGGAAAACACAGAAGGCCAAAAAAAGAATTGTGTGGTGTGGCTAATTTCCTAGAAGAAGGAATGGGAACCGTTGAGACAGAGATAGGATAAAATTAGGGAGCAAATGAACACGGAGGTAGATAAAATCAAAGATGGGTCGAGGCAGAAATGGACAAAATAAAGGAAACGATCAGTAAGCTGGAAAAACAAATTAATGCGTCCTCAAGAGATGGTTAACGAAAATGCAATGCTGGACTTGAGTTTGAACGTGGATAAAGTTCAAGAGGGTATAAAAGATGTCAAGGTCATTTCGAAATAGGAAGCTTTCCATGAAGCCGCCTCAGTTCAGGAGAAAAAAATCCATGGGCAAATTACCCCCGGCAGTTTGAAGCAGCAGCCAAAACAAACGGATGGAATGCAGGGGAAAGAGCTGTAGCACTGACACTTGCATTACGTGGAGAAGCGACAAATATTCTACAAACTCTACCGCCAGAACAGGAGGACTATGATCAGCTGATTAAACATCTAAATTACGATATGGCCACGCCCATTTGGAACACGTATACCACTCCCAGCTGAAAAATCGCTTTTCCAAAATCGGGCGAATCCCTTACAAAATTCGAAAAGACATTGCACGCTTGGTTCGTCTCGCATATCCAGCCACACCAGAAAATGTAATGGAGCGACTAGCGGTTCAAGCATTCTTGGATGGACTCCGTGACCAAAAAACCAGACAAGCGTTGACACTAGCTCGTCCAACACATCCGTAGACCACTGGCACGCGCTTTGGAATTCGAGGCAGCGAACAATCTTGCAAAAGCCAGAGTAAAGTCCGAATGATTGAGGAAGACTCACAGGAGCCTGCTAATTTGGAAGCTGCCATAAGGAAAGTGATTAAGGAAGTGTTCCCTGAGAAAGACAGATAAGATGCTGGAATTGTGGGAAAATTGGACATGTGCGTAGCAAATGTCCAACATTCAAGCCGACTCCGATGCAGGAAAACTAAAGAAGGTCGACGAGAAGAGGGCAATCGTCGGCCTGTGTCCAGCAAGCCCTGGTTAACAACGCATATGTCGCTATCCTGCAACGACAGAACAGAGGTGTTTTCGTAGACGGTCTCATCAATAACGAGCCTTGCACCATGCTGCTAGATACAGGTGCGACTAAGGACAATTCTCGGACCTTCCTTTGCCAGAACACCGGAACGAATTGAACCGGCAACTTGAAGCTACGCACAGCAACAGGGAGCCAGCTACTGCATTGGCGAGCTACCGATTGAAATAATTTTGGCCAGCACTAAAGTGAAACATCAGGCACTTGTAGCGGACATCAAGACGATACAATCATCGGAATGGACATCATGAATTCCAGAGGGTTTGAATTAGATTTCAAAGACGGCGTCCTACGTTCAACGGAGAAAGAGCTGGTACTTCATGGGAGAAGTGAAGAGTTGATCCGTGTGCTGTTGGCTGAAGATGTAAGCGAACCTGAGGAGGGCTGAAACCATTCTGGAGGCTCGCCTGGACGGGAGTGCGAGCAGTGGAACGTGGTGATGTTCGAGCCAAACTTCATGATGAGAAAATTGGACGAGGGATTGCCCTAGGAAAACCCTGTTACGTGCTGACAAATTTGTGCCGGTAAGGTCCAATGAATGTCAATTATTTTTCCAGTGACGAAGAAAGGAATATTGGGGCACTGCTCGTCAGTTTCCTCAGTGATCCGGAGTGTACGAGGTACGATTAGCCAATCCAACAACTTGCCCACAGAACTAGAAAAAATTAGTTGCCATCTCTTCCAAAGATATAAAACCAAGCTCAACAGCCCAAACTAAGAGATTTGTCAAAAGTACCAAGACATCTTCGATACCGGACAAGGGAAAAGAGGTCGAACTAATGTGGTCAGCACAAGATTGATACTGGGGTGCCGACCGATCCGGCAATCACAAGAAGATTCCCTCTTGCCAAGAAGGAAGAGGCCGACAAATAGTCAGCGATATGGGAAAGAAGGTTATCGAACCATCTGACAGTCCCTGGTCCTCTCCAGTCGTACTGGTGAAGAAAAGGATGGATCGACACGCTTTTGTGTAGACTATCGCAACTAATAATGTCACGAAGAAGGACGTTACCTCTCCCGAGAATAGATGACACCCTAGACACGTTGGCTGGTTCCACGATTTTCTCGACCCTTGATCTGAAAATGGATACTGGCAAGTAGAACTACTCAGGAAGATCGAGAAAAGACTGCTTTACCATCGGCTCAGGATTGTGGCAGTTCACCGTTATGCCATTCGGGCTCTGTAATGCTCCCGCCACATTCGAAAGATTGATGGAAACAGTACTGAAGGGATCTCATGGAACACGTGTCTATTTATCTCGACGACATAATTGTGGTCGGCAGATCGTTTGAGACCACGTGAAAAACTTGGAGGAAGTATTCTTGCGACTGAGAACTCCAGTTGAAGCTGACCCCCAAAGAAATGCCATCTGTTCCAAAAGAAGTACGATACCTTGGCCACGTTGTCTCTGGGAAGGAGTAGCAGTGGATGACCAGAAGATCAAAGCTGTTAAGGTTGGCCCATCCCAAAGACATTCACCAACTTGAAGTTCCTTGGTTTATGCAATACTATCGCCGATATGTGCTGGGATTCCCAACATCCTAAACCACTGACCAGGCTCACGGAGGGCCAAACAAAGTTCCAGTGGTCGAAGAATGTCAAGACTCATTCAGGAAGCTGAAAGGGCTTTGATCAACGCACCTGTACTGAGCTATCCCTACCCGAAGGGAAATTCCTTTGGATACGGACGCCAGCAACGTGGGACTTGGAGCTGCCCTATCTCAGATCCAGGAGGGACAGGAGAAGGTCATTGGTTATTTCAGCAAGACGCTTAGCAAACCAGAGCGCAATTACTGTGTCACCAGGCGGAGCTGTTCTGTTGTAAAGGAGTGGATCCACTTCTACAAGTACGTGTATGGAAGAAGATTCCTGTTGAGAACTGACCATGCAGCTCTCAAATGGCTCTTACAGTTCAAAATCCTGAGGTCAAAGTAGCACGTTGGATCGAGAGACTCAAGAATTCGATTTCGAGATCGAACATCGAGCCGGAACTAGCATAGAATGCAGATGCCTTGTCGCAAGACCATGTCAGATGATTGCTCACATTGCCGACAGGCAGAAGAAAAGCAACACTTTGTAGAACCGCGGCAATGGATGACAACTGGAATGACAGCAAGATCCAGAAAGACCAAAAGAGACCCCGACCGGCAGTCGTCAGCTGGAAGAAGGGCAATCGAAGACCATCATGGCAGGAAGTCGCAGGTTACTCGCCGGCTGTTAAGTCCTATTGGGACAATGGAACTCTCTTATTCTGGACAATGGGATCCTGGAAACGTGTGTTGAGGCCGATATTGGTGGGAAGACAGACGCAAATCATTGTTCCCAGGAACAGAAAGGAAGTGCTGCGGGAAATCCATGATGGAGTCGCCGGAGGACATCTGGGAGTGACGAAGACCCTGCAGAAAGTGAGGCAGCGGTTTTACTGGGCCAATTGTCAAGCTGACGTCCAGGACTGGTGCAGAAAGTGCGCTGTATTGCTGCTAGCAATGGACCTCGAATACGACCAAGGCCCCGATGCGTCAGTACAACGTAGGGCAGCCCGTTCGAGAGAATCGCCATTGACATCGCCGGCCCGTTTTCCCCTATCCGACCACGGGAATAAATACATCCTTGTGGCAATGGACTACTTCAGTAAGTGGGCGGAAGCCTATGCCTGCCCAACCAGGAAGCCATCACCGTCGCCGACGTCTTGGTGAAAGAATGGATATGTCGATTCGGTATTCCAATGGAGCTGCACTCGGATCCCAAAGGGAGAAATTTCGAATCCAACCTTTTCCAAAATATGTCTACTGCTGAACATCCCAAGACAAGAACCACGGCCTACATCCGCAGTCCGATGGAATGGTGGAACGGATGAACAGGACGATCAACCGCCACTTGCCCAAGGTTTTTCTCTGACCATCAAAGACTGGGACCAGGTATCTTCATTTGTTCCTGATGGCCTATCGATCCGCAGTACACGAGTCAACCGGTCAAACTCCTGCTAGTATTATAATGGGCCGAGAACTGCGACTCCCTTTGGGACCTGAAGTTTGGGATACCGCCAGGACAAGACACTGCGGGAGAGGACTACGTCAGCAAACTTCGGCAGAGAATGGACGACATCCACGAACGAGTCGTTGAACATCCAGAGTGCCAGCGATAAAATGAAGACCTATGACATCAAGGCCGACGCAGGAGGATTTAAGGTTGATGACCTGGTTTGGCTGTACAACCCCAAACGTCGTCGTGGACTATCGCAAAGTTGCGGAACTCGTGGGAAGGCCGTATAAAATCGTGAAAAGAATAAACGACCTTGTGTACCGAATCCATAAGCCACCCGAAACCAAGGGTCGTCCATTTCAACAGGTTGGCCTTACGCTGGAAACCATGACCAAGTTCGCACCCTCAAGCCACCGGAGATGATATGACGTTCGAAAGTTTATGTCCTTGTATTCAAACGGGCAGAAAAGTTCTACATGGGAATTACTAGAGGGGAGTCACGAGACCTTTTCGAGGTGCCTGCTGACTACGCACTAGCGCACTTTGGCGAAGATCTTCGAATGTCCAGGGGGCATCGCCGTAGTGTTCTCAAGAAATTTGGTCAACTCAAACACTGCGGGAGCAGAATCCAGAAGTTGGTGAGGTGCTGCAGCTGAAGAAGGCCAGAGAACATCTACTACCTAGTTCCCAAAGAGGCATTCCCAAGATAAACCGTCCTAGAAGATGTCTGGAAGAGTCTCACCAAACTAAGAGATACTATGGTGGACGAACCTGAAGTGGATCTAGCAATTCCAAAATTATCCTGTGGTATTGATGGGTTGGACTGGAGAGTCATAAGAGTATGCTGGAGGCGATATTCAGATCCAGCGGCGTCAAGTTTGGTTTTGCTGTAACCCTCTTCCGACCGATCGAAACCGTGGAGTGTTACTTCCATCGAACTTACGGTGCAGATATGAAGTCATGCAGATATCGTCACACTCCAAGGATGAAATTTCGGGACAGAAATGTCTTTAAGAAGGGGCAATGTAACGAACCTGGGCCCGGACCTGTCGCCTCGCGTTGCCGTCGACAGCGTGAGATCATCCCGGAGATATTCGAGAACCATCCAGTCACGACGCGGCAGATAACAACGGTCGATGTGGAAATAACTGGAACATGCTGGGCACCAACCACAGATTGGAAACATCGATAATGCTGTATCGGAGATAAATGGGCAGCCCTCAAGAGGGAGAAAACAGTCTGAACGAGCCCATACGATCGAGCTATTCAATGGAGTAGTAATATAAATTAAGTTGTAGATTAAGTGTGAAATAAATTAGTAGAACCAAGTTAAGTTTATTTACGTTACACTAGATTCATCCTCATACATTTGTAATTGTTCATTGCATTTTGTTTTGTTCACAACTCTGAATTATTCTTTATGTAAGTTGAGTTCCTGTATATTAATTTTGCCTTCCCATACAAGCTAGGTAACATTTGCTTATTTTATATATTTTCTTATCTTCAGCTGTTGTCTTTTGCAAGTCTCGCGCCGAAATATCGAACAAGTCAAGTTAATTGATGAACTATTTTGCTAGTGGCCTAATCTGAAGAAACTATTAAAAATCATGTAATTGAACCTTACTCACGACCTCACCGAGTCAAACTGAGCAGCTTATCGTCCAAGTGATTTCTTCTTTTATAATTTAATCAGATTCTTCCAATTTGTGATCAACAGAATGAGAGGGGTTTCAATAATTGACTCTTCACAAACAAACAAAACATATATGTCGTCATCCATTTGTCAACAATACTTTGTGGAATCTACCTACTTCGATTGGAAGCGTCAGTTTTCCATATTCACTAAAAAGTGAAAAAATGTTTTTACCAAGGCAATTCCTGGAGCTGAACATTTTTGCAGTGCACTGTAAAAAAACTATGAATATGGCGACCGTTAATAATTTCCCTTCCAAGTGAAAATTACCGTGTTTTCCTGGAATGGAAACTATGTCATTTCGAAACTACTCACAGAAACATCCTGCATTGATGTATTTTCATACCTAATTTGTAATGTTTGCATACGTCAATCCAATTCGAACGAATAAAACTATTTCGATATAAAATATACATCAAATTCGGACAAGCATGTCATTACTAATAGCGCTTTCGCATCGACATGCTCAAATTATGAATTTCAACTATTTGCACTGAATCACTGAAATATGTTTCAACTTCATGCATATTCAATCACCCATCGAATGAATACGTGATTGACATAAAGTCATACTCGTATTATTAAATATTAAATAACAATTATAATTTTCATCCTGTCCATCAATCAAATTCGTATAATTAACTTCGAATGAGGCAGCAGCAGTAACATTAATACATCGTGAATGGGTCAATCGGAAATTATTACAATTCATAATAGCCGGCTTGTCGCTTACGATCACTATTTAATTGGGTTTCCAGTGGAAATTTTCATAGTAACGCGCAGACATAAAATTCGAATCAGCTACGATATTATGTTCAATTCCATTTCATAATTTTGACGTAACGTGGACGTTCATCAACTTGTAGTTTTCATAAATCTATGATTTTATCCACTCATCACGAACACGAAGTTCATATACCGTGTGACACAGACTCTTGGTACACCCCCCTTTTCTCCTTTGTTTCTCCAGCTATATTTCTGAAATTCGGAACATCAAATATGCTCACTAGACGGCACTCTTTGACATATCTGAAAAAAAAAACTCGGTTTTTCTGGACATGACATTACCTTGATATTTTTGAATGGGACACCCTGTATATCATTACATTTCTGAAATCTTCGTAATTTTTTTAATCCAATGATACCTTATAGTGGATATTTCATCTAGAGAGCCATAAACTCCCCAAAATTATTCCAAATAATCAAAATAATGCTACCCTATCGCATTTTCGATTCAAATAGTATTGCGGTTCGAAATACGTGCCAACAAATTAAAAAAAAACGTGTTTTTACTCGAAACTCCATTTTTTCAAATGGTACCATATTGGTACTCTGGAATCATTCGAAAGTACCATCGATGGAGTATCCATCCATATCCAACCATTCCCATTCACCTGTTGTTAATCAAGCCGAAAATAATCAATTGCCCTCCGGAATAAAGTTGCCTACTGTTCAGTTGCCTAGATTCGCCAGTCATTATGAAAATTGGCTGGAGTTTCATGATTCGTTTCAGTCGATAATTATTCAAAATTCGAACTTCAGTTTAGTTAAAAAATTCCACTATCTCAAATAGTCCTGTCGGCGGAGCAGCACAGAGGGTTATTCATAGTTTACCAGTATCTTCTGAAAATTTTACAGTGGCGTGGCAGATGTTATGTGAACGGTTCGCGAATAATGAATTGGTGGTTTATAGTCAAACCAAATGCATCTTTAGCTTGCCAAAAATTATGAAACAATCGTCTTTCAATATGCGGCAATTAGTTGACGGTTTACAAAGCAATTTGCGCTCACTTGATTCATTGAAGCAACCGGTAGACCAATGGGATACATTATTAATTTTCGTAATCGTAGAAAAACTTGACTCGGATACAGCTCGTGAATGGGAATAAAAAAAGGCACCAGAGGCGGCCTTGAAAGATCTTTTGCAGTTTCTTGAAATTGAAGCTGATATTTTAGAAAAAATTGAAGCCAATCAAAGTGTCAATGCAAATAAGGAACACAATCGTTTTTTTTGTATAACCAATACGAACACAATAATGAAGTTGGGAAAAAGTTTAAGTATCTTCTCGGTTCAATAACAATAATTCATCAAGGTGGCTATGGAACACAAATAACATTTTGACGTTTCGATAATCTGTAATTGTCAGTTGTTAGTCACTGAATACATTATTGAATTGATTGGATTGATAACAGAAATGAGTTATTTTACGGAGATCTGGTTAATATTTCATCCAACCGATAGAGCTCCTAAAGCTCGAAGGCTCAAAGCCTAGGTTCAAACGGCAATGTAATCAAAGGAATAACAATTAGGTATTCTCTCACAATTTAATTAATAACGAAACAAAAACAAATAAATAATCTTATAATAGCTGTTCGAAATGTCCACCAGCAAAATCCAAACATTTTGGAGCTCGTTTCGCGGTATTTCGAATAGCATTGTTCAATTGTTGGGGGCGTTATACTTTGAATGGCTTCTCTAACTTGTAATTCCAGGTCATCGTGGGTCGTTGAGTATGTTTTGTAAACGATGTTTTTCAAGTGACCCCAAATAAAAAAAAATAAAGGGGTTAAGTCAGGTGATTTCGCAAGCCACCTAACAGGACCATGTGTTCCGATCCACATTTCCCCAAATCGGTCACGAAGGTAATCCGTCAATATCCTACTATTTTGCGGAGGTGCATAATCCTGCTGAAAAAACAGTCGATTTTCCAGATTTAGCGGTAAATCTTCTAAATAATCTTCAATTTCATTTCCGTGGAAACTTCTATCTACCACCATTAAAAGGTTCATCAAATGTTATGTGAGCAATTATTCGATCTCAAAATACTCCTAGTCATACATTGAACCTAAAACGTTCTTGGAAACTCCCCTGCCTAAATAAACGCTAATTCTCTTGCGTCCAATATCGAATATTTTACTTGTTAAAAAAACTAAGATTGGCGAGTCTTGACTCATCGGAGAATACAATTGTTTTCAGAAATCCAAATCCATCCTTCTTATACTATCGTCTCCTTACAAATGTTGATGTATTTGATATCCATAAGATCGATACTTTTATATTTTCAAAAATTTTCTGACACTTTCCCGACTGGTATTTAACTCGGAAGCGATCTCCTTAAGAGATGCTATTTTATCGATTTCCCCCATCATGTAACATTTATCTCCATATCTTCAGAAACAATACTATGTTCAATACCAACATTATTATCAGGCTCTCTTCTGAACTGCTCTTCAAGATGCTTGAAGTAATTTCGAGCCGGACATTCTCGTTCGGGGTATCTTTCCGAGAATAGCTGTTGAGCAACAACTGCAATTTGCCGACATTCCCCATAAATTAACAGCATATCTACTTCTTCGTTTCTGTTATAAACTGGTGGCATTCTTAACTCATTTCTATTATCAATGCGATCAATTCGATAATGTTTTCAGTGACTAACTAACAATTACAGATTATCGAAATGTCAAAATGTGATTTGTATTCCATAACCACCTTGATAAATTATTGTTATTGAATCGAGAAAATACTTAAACTTTTTCGAACTACATTATTGGGCTCGTATTGTATACACAAAAAGAGTTAATATGGGTGGATACCCCATCGATGGTACTTTCGAATGACATTATTGTACCATTTGAAAGAAAAATAGTTTCGAGTAAAAAAACGTTTTGTTTTACCTTTTTGGCATGTATTTCGAATCACAATACTGTTTTAATCGTAAACGCGATAATGCAGCATTATTTTGAGTATTTGGAATGATTTTAGGGAGTTTGTGGCTCTCTAGATCGAAAAATAAATGGATGTTCTGACAAATGAAATATCAACTTTGGGGTGTCATTGGATTCAGATAATTACGAAGATTCCAAAAATGAAATAATATACAGGTTGTCCCATTTGAAAATCGAAAGTTGTTTATTTTTATAAAAATGTCAAAAAGTGCCGTCTAGTGAGCATATTCACTCATTCATATGTTTAAAATTTCAGAAATATAGCTAGAGAAACAAAGGCGGAGAGGGAGGAGTACCATGAGTCTGTGTCACACGGTATGTTGTATTCGGGAAGGTAAAATAATGTATTGCTTCTGGATTGTTTATCACAAATGACACATTAGCAACATCATACCAAACAGTAACAAAAAATAACTTCTAACAAATCATTTCACTTTCAATTCCTGATGACTCGAGTCATCATTCAGGTTGGAAAAGCTATGAATGGGACCAAAAAATCTCTAATGAATCCTTTGCTGACAGAATGCATAGTTCACTATAACATGATAATAAATTCAAATAATTCCTCACAGTTCTAAGAAGTATTGAATTCCAATAAAAGTTTTCCAGAAGAATATCTCCAAAGATCTTTCATTTCAAGTGAATATTTACCTTAATTCAATCTCAAACGAGATCGTGTATTCAGAGATTGAACAGGTCTGTAAACGGGTCGAAAGTATGCTCTTTTGAACTTATTTTCATAAAGTATTTAGGAAAAAGCTCTAAACACATTCCATCCAGTCATAGGCCATCATGGAACAATATATTCGTTGCCCTCAGTTGTTTTAACCATCAATGAAAATAAATCCTTCACATTCACGAAACAACCACAACATAGAATAGGATAATGTACATAGTGACATACTTCTGCCTCAAAAATAGTTTTTGAAGTGTTTCATACATCAAATTGACATAATACTATTATCAATTTGCAATATCTCAATACTAGTCGCGGATTGAGGTGAATTGAACATATCTCAATTTAGATTTCTATAGTCGGTTTGGACAAAGAAATTCCACTCAACAATTATTTATATATATATATATATATATATATATATATATATATATATATATATATATATATATATATAAAATAACTATGAATTTGAAATAAACTTTGTAGAAAGGATATTCCTTGAGGTTGCAGTCAAATTTAATGGCCAATGAGAAAAGAAAAACTCTTTCTTATTTAGTCAAGCTTTCGAAAATGTTTATTTTCATTATCAAGACAGCTGTGAAAAAAGAAAACACTATTGTGAAATACGATTTTAAACAAATCTAAAGAACTTACTAAGGTGAGGTTAAGTGAAGACAGCGATCTAATCACCATTTTGTGATTAAGGTAGTTTTCAAAATCATATCACTATGAAACACTACTAGTAATATATATAAAAATTAAACAATTGCAAACGCACATATTGTTTAAGAAACTTAATTTAAACAATTTAAAATTTGACAAGTACAAAAATTACCACATGGTTAAAGCATGACTGAAAAAGGAAAATGGTGGATAACAAGTAATGCATGACATAAATTAAATTCATGGGAGAAACATGTGTTTCGTCCACAGAACAAAAGGAATAGTACCAATCTATATGACAAAAATTATTAAATGAGAGAAAAAATCAAGAAATCTAAGCAGTTTTTTTAACTTTAAAAAAACCTCACCTTATAAGTTCTTTAGATTTGTTTAAAATCGTATTTCACAATAGTGTTTTCTTTTTTCACAGCTGTCTTGATAATGAAAATAAACATTTTCGAAAGCTTGACTAAATAAGAAAGAGTTTTTCTTTTCTCATTGGCCATTAAATTTGACTGCAACCTGAAGGAATATCCTTTCTACAAAGTTTATTTCAAATTCATAGTTATTTTCAACTAGTCCAGTCACGAGACTACCCTTTCTTCTATATATATATATATATATATATATATATATATATATATATATATATATATATATATATATATATTTTATATATATATATATATATATATATATATATATATATATATATATATATATATACATATATTTATATATATATATATATATTTATATATATATATGTAGAAAATTTCTTGGGAATGAGTTTCGTTTTAATAAATTTTCAAAAAATTCGGGTTTGGTTTCTTTACATTCAATTGTTTTGTTTTTGTTGACGTTTCGTCTTCTTCATTGAACATGAATATTTTGTTTTGTGAAATTTCATCAATTGATAACATAATTGTGACGACCAATTGTTTTCGAGCTGTGAAACAAAAATATTTTTTTACGATCTTACTATGATTTAGTTGATTTGTTATTCTTACCATCAAACATGAGTTTGATAGGCTCTGTTGTTCAGTTTTTGGTGAGATTGCTTATCTCAACTTCGGGACGATAGGATGCCAGGTGACTTGGTTTGTTTGGAGATATCGTCCAACCACAATCGAAAATATTACTCTCTCCTGGTGCTTTTCTGTTTTCATTTGATTTTGTTGTATTTTCCAGGAAGCGTGGTTTATTTTTTTATATATGTGGGGTGACATTTTTGTCAAATTTTTGTTTGAAGAATGTTGGTAGTGTAGGGAGACTGTATTTTGGTTGTTTTGTACATTGCCTATATGTGGTGCCATCTGTGTTTCGTGCGTTTTACTAGTTTAGCAAGGCATTGCTGAAATATGATTCTAAAAATGTGCTTCTTTAAGTTTGGCATTCATGTGGATAGTGGCGTTTGTCTTCATAACAATTGTATAAACTTATTTTTTCATTTATAAAACAAAAAACCAAGGTGATTATGTGGGGTGGGGTATTTGTATCGCATTATACGGAAATTAATTTGGTTTGAATTGGTGATTTCTGATCTATTAGGCAATTTGTTGTGATTTCAATCTGCATCATTTCAAGGATTCATCTTTCCCTGATTTTTGTTCTGTTTTGACAATGTTTGTACTTTTGTAATCGGAATCGTGGGTGTGCGTTTAAGTTTGTTTAAAGCTGTTGCATTGTGAGTATATTCATGGGACCTCATTCGGTTTTCCAAGTATGTTGTGTTTGGCCGATGTAGACCTTGTTTCAAGTGGGCTCTTTGCCCGGTATTCGATACACTAGATGGTTTTTTTTATGATCCGGAATTTTTGTTTTTGATTTAGAAAAATTATATTTCAATGATTGGTGGCATTTGTGACCGATTTTGAAGTTGAAAGGTTTGATGACATGTGAAAGCTGTTCTGAAAAATCTACACTACGGACTTTCTTCAAACTGATATTTGACAAGAATATCCCCCCACATATATAAAAAAAACACGCTGCCTTGCAAATTCAACAAAATCGAGTAAAAACAGAAGAGCACCTGGAAAGAATAATATTTTCGATTGTGATTGGACGATATCTCCAAACAAACCAAGTGACCATGCATCTTTTCGACCCGAAGTTGAGATTTTGCAAAAAAACTACCAAACCATGGAACCCATGTTAGCAATCTCATCAAAAACTGAAAAACAGAACCTCTCAAACTCATGTTTGACGGTAAGGATATCAAAACAACTGAATCATAATAAAATTTGAAAAAATCAATTCATAAAGTTTTCAAAAAAAGAATATTCATGTTCAATGAAGAAGACGAGGGGAGCCTCCCATCGAAACGTCAACAAAACAATTAAATGTAAGGAAACCAAACCAGAATTTTTTGTAGATTTATAAAAACGAACCTCATGCCCAATATATTTTCCACCTACTTAGTCGAAAGGCTCAAGAAACTTGTTTCTTCAATTTGTATTCGTCAAAGAGATATGAAATCTTTAATTGCTTATTCTTCATATATATATATATATATATATATTTTTCCTTCCAAGACTATCTTATGGAATCCTTCTTTGATGTTGTCGCACCAACTTTAATCTTGTGTGTGTGATGATGAACACACAAAAAATAAGCGAGATATCTTCTATTGGATACAGAGGTTTATTCATAAATATTTATTTCTTTTTGCAAAAGATCTGCCTCATACAGGTTTTCTTTGAATTTCAATGGAGGACATTTTTTCTTTGACTTAATTAGTTCCAGACATAGTTTGTTCCAAATATTATTGGGAGTTATCGTAAAAATAACTAACCTGCAATAATCAATTATATTTAGGGTCATGTAACCGAGCTGGAGTTGAAGCCCATATTAGGTGAACTGCTGTCATTCATTCAAGAACTTTTATCAACAACTTCATTGACCATTTGCAAATGTTATAGGAAACTTTGACGTGCCCATATGCCATTTTCACTGCATAGTCCGGTGTATGGAATGGTAGTGGCAAAATCAGTTTTTGTTATTGTGTATATATTTGCTTGACGATGTAGATATAGCGAGGATCCCAAGTAGGGATATGGTTAGACAAAACTGACAACCATTTCACGGAAATGGGATGAAGATTTGAATGAAAATACCAATATTTATGCTTGAATTGGTAATTTCTATTGGGTGACCATTAAACAAGAAGTCGGAATCTGTTTTATAGAGACCTCTGGAAAAAAAGAATTAAGGTGGTTCCGCCACGAGACAGTTGAATTAGGAAATTATTGAAATTTGGCATGCGTATTGTTTAACATGTGAGCAACACCCCTATGGAATTTCAACAAGTTTCACGATCCCGAACCCGAGATATATATAATTGAAGTTGACTCAATTAACACGTAACATATGGACCATGCGTAGGCAAACAGCACATTAATAATTCTACCGTTAGTACTAAAATTAAGAAGTTCATGGAAAACGAGGAGGAGCTAGAGCATTATATCACAAATATTGTGAAAAAAATTCGAAGTGATTGACCATCTAGTATGACAGATATAATCAAAACTACTCTCGTTATTCAAAATGGTCCACGGTAACGCGCACAGCCTAACGGGGGGGGGGGGGGGGGTCATGGAGAAATGCGGATTGTGCCAGGCGACTTTTTAAAGAAGGACGGGGGACCATTTGAGGGTCTGAACGGTAAAAAAAAACTTCTCCAAGTTGACCCCATCGATTTCAACGATACCCCCCTTCTCCCCAAAAAAAATAATCAAAAAGAGTACTACAAAAAAGTCCATTGAAGTTTCATCAGAAACCGATATTTTTTTTCCATGACGTATAATTTCTAGTGAGGGGGGAAGGGTCTGAAAATATTTTTTTTGCTGCGCTTTTCGAGGACATCAATTTTTTGAGTCGCCGACTTTCTATAACGAAGAAATTTTCTAGAGTCGATTGGGGGGGCAAGTGCCCCACTTCAGAAAAATTTTTTTTTTCGCGTTTCGAATCGAAAAGTCTCTTGAAATTTTTCGATTTCGTCGAAAATAATATTTATCTCTCGTGGCGGAACCACCTTAACTGACAGACGATTTGGGAAAGTGTAATTCTCCAAGAGATGGTTTTTTCTACTCACGTGATATGTGATAAGTGAAAAGGAATACCATAATGAACAAGATGTCTGCTATTATTATCCCTAGAAATACTTGGCAGAAAGCAGTCGAAGGGGCTGAAACGATATCAATGATTTGTTTCTCTGTGTTTCAGTTTTCAATATATAGAAACCCAAATATGCCTTCATTTGTTCGAAACTATCATAAAATCAGATGTGGTATCATTTGTCGTGGATTTTCAAATTTTTTTATTTTTTTTTTATAATTTCAATAAAGATGTTTCCCTTTCGAATATTGTCTTCAATTCTGACAACTTTCGTAATATTTCTGGAGTGAATTCACTCTTTTCGCGTGTGTACAATTTAATGAACAGTTTTTGTTGTTTTTTGCATAACTCACTTGAGGTATATGATAAAACTCCTCTCCTTTTTCCAAAGAGTTTCTGGAGATTTACTGTATCAGGTGGTTGTGTATGTTAACATTTGAAAATGTATAATGTGAGTAGTTCTGCCCTTATATGAGTGAATAGCAGATTGAAAGAACACCTATTGCGTTCAAACTGAATACTTTTTGGTCGCGCAGAACACTTTTCTAACAAAATAAATACTATACTTTTTTTTAAACAAATGCACTAAAAAGAAAAAAAGGTGTTCTTTCATCATTGACATAGGTTATTCTGTGAGTAACAGATTCAAAATCTTGCCGCACAAGATTACCTAAAGAAATTATTTTTTCCTTTTTAGTTCATTTGTATAAAAATGTTTTTTCTTATAATTTTTATTTTTAACTTTTCAGTTCTGCTTTTATTAACAACTAATTGAAGCTCGTTTTTTCTCGTACATTTACTTTTTATTTTTGAGTATTTATGATGTTGAATAACTAGTTTAGTAATTTCTATCCATAAATTTTGACAAAAAAATCATAATTTCCGACCCGAAAACCTCTAGATACCAGTTTTGGATAGAATCGGACCATAAATAATCACTAAAATTGTCCGCCATATTGGAGCCGCCATTTTTTTTTTCATAATGCATTGTCACCTGGATTATGTACACCTGCCGAATTCAAAATCAATCGGACGATTAGAAGTGGAACAAATTTAACTTGCAAGATTTGATTACAGACAGACATACTCCGGGACAGGTGAAACTAAATAAAAGCTTGTGATAATGAAAAGATTGTTGTGTCCTTCTTTTGAATCGAAAATCGAGAACAAGATACTTGATTGGAAGTTTACTAACAGAATATTTATCCCCTTCCTTGATAAAGCCAAGCCAAACGGAGACTACCAAGGGACTCACATACCACAATCGAAAAATAATCTAGGCAAAGCAAAAGAACTTGAGGCACTTCAGTAAGACAATCACCCCAAATCCGTAAGAGGCATCATTTCGGAGGAGGTGGAGCTCTATAGAACGTATCTGCTTCGATATAGCCGTTGGTTGGTTGGTTGGTTTAAGGCTGACGAGCCAGAGACAGGGCTGGCACTTAGCTTCCCTTGACACTGCGACCAGCTGGGGTCTATTGTATCACTCTGTCGTCAGTGGTTCCTCATTCAAACAGGTTTGTGCCCTTAGTTAGGTCTAGAAGCCCGCCGATAAGGCTCTTCGGATTCATGCCCGTTTCCGGGCCGATCCCTCCAAAGATCCTGCGTCGCCCACCACTCAGGGCGTCACAGTCGAAGATTGAAAGACAAGAGTTAGACCCGAGGCCTCCTCTTGTCTCTTGATGACAAGCCATTCTTCAGTATCTATCCCCATGTCCTGGGTTTTGATGAGCTGAAGAATCTTTTTGGTTTCCATTTTACCAAATGGCTTTGGAATCCACTCTGTTTCCGGGAGTTTCTCAGTAGGTGTTCGACCATCTGCTGATCCCTCCTCGGTTGAATTTACGGTTTCTGGTGCCGAGTGTGATTCAACTGGAATCTCCTCGACTTCCATACCCGCTATCGGTGTTGGGTCTTCTTCAACTGGAATTTCCCCCAGGGTTGTTTTGTAGGGGAAAGGGTCGTCCAACCTGCGGTGCCTTGCGCAGGTGTAAGGCAGATTACTCTGGGAGGTCGCCATGTATCCCAGAGGCTCCGTTTTTTTATACCTGACTGGCTCAGGTATCATCCATCCCTCGGCACGGGTCGCTTGACGCCTTGGATTAAGCCATGTTGTGGTGGCATTTGGTTTGAGATTGACTTAGAGATCCGCAGGTTTTGACCATTTCTGGTCATTCCCACTGGATTTTCCTTGTCAACCCCGTTATCCAGCGATACCACTTGGAGGTAGCCACCTAAGTTTCCGCAACCCATATTCATCTCTCGTAGGAGGTGAACATGTGTTGACGCAAACTACTCGCCCGATATAGCCGTAGTCTATACTTTCACTAGGCTTCCAACATGGTGGTGCCCACGTATTCCAACTCTGCTTGGTGAGAATCAATCTATTCACATATAAAAGAAAACAAAAAAATGTATTCCTTCAAGCTTCAAGGTTCAAGAGAAAACTAATGGAGGCTAGAGAAATACTGTTTTTGATGTAGTTCTACTAATTTCAATCCTCACTAAAACCCTTCAATATTATATGATAGTAAGTAAGTAAGTAAGTAATTTATTCATTTCATGTCATTCAATCATTCAGTTACATGTTTTCCCTGCAATTTACAATTCTACTTATCATTAATAATCCTATCATAGAACCATGTATTAAACAATCTGTAGCCACGTAAGCTAGGCTTGTGTCGTGGCTGTTACAGATTGATATTGGTTGTGTTATATAATATATAATAGAATAAAAACTCAAAAAGGTCGTTTAGTTATATACTACTGTCTACCTTACAAGGTTTAAAACCGCAGTTGGTGAATTATGGCTAGAGGGGGGTAATAAGAAGATAGAGACAGAGCAGGTTAGCTCAAACATTTTCAAAGATATCCTGCAATTGATCATGATAATTTCTGATGAAAACTTTTAGTTCTTTCTTTAATTGACAGTAATTATTGATATTCTTTATATGGAGTGGTAGCTTATTGTATAATTTCGGGCCAAAATATGTTACAAATTTCTGGTTATGACTCAATCTATAACGTGGTATTGTAATTGCCTGATTGGAGGTCATTCGCGTATTGTATTTATGTGTGATAATGTTAATGGGGTTACTGCAAATCCATAATAAACAGTTATAAGCATATAATTTTCTGACTTTGAACAAACCACTTTGTTCGTAAAGTAGTTCTGTAGAATATCTCCTATCCTTCTTCAAGGCGATTTTGATCAGTGTGTTTTGTTTTACGTCAAGATTATGTAGTGATGTTTTAAATAAGCCACCCATACTAAGATGCAGTATCTAATTATCGACTCCACCAAAGCACGTACACCGTCAATATGACATCTCTACTTAAGATACTCCTTAGTTGGTAAAATTTTCGAATTAGTTTGCGGAGTTTTTTACTATGTGATCTATGTGATCATTCCAGCGTAGAAATTGGTCGATCATGACGCCCAAATATCTGATAGTATTTGTTTTACATATTCAGGAACATCCACAGTTTTGGTTTCTGTACACGTATATTTGTGAATCGTAATGAAGTCTTCGTCAGGTTGGTCTTTTCTTGTTGAAGAGAAAGTTATAAATTTAGTTTTGTCTATGTTGAGACTTAATAGATTGTTACTTAACCAGTTATATATCATTTTCATTCCTTTGTTTGCATTTTCGTATGTTTCATTCCAAGTTCGACCCACGAATACTACAGCAGTATCATCGGCGTAAGATAATAGTTTTCCTTCGAAATTGCTGATATTAAAAATGTTGTTTACATAGAGCAAAAATAAAATAGGGCCTATTACTGTTCCCTGAGGTACGCCCATGCTGACGGGTAGCGGATTACTATATGAGTCATTAATTTTCAATATCTGAATTCTGTTAGATAAGTAATCTTTGACAATTTTATATTTGTAATATTCGTTTTTTGTTGTCCTGATCAAGTTGCATAGAAAGTTTCTGTAGCATTTATATTCATTTCTATGTTCTTCTGAAGGTTTCTTCACTGATTTTTGTTTGAGGTAATCCCTTTGCTTTATTGAATTGAGTAAGCCAAGCGTCATCCAAGGTTTCAACTTGGTGTGGTTTCTTGAATTATTTGATTTAATTTGTGTACTTTTATCGATATGTAGTAATATTTGGTTAATCAAACATGTGAATGCTAGTTCTGGTACATCCGTTTGGAATACTGTTTCCCAAGTTTCAGTGCACAAGAAGTGTTTCAATTTATTGTTGTTGACGTAAGAGTTGGATATCGCGGGAGTTTCGTCTTTGGATTTTTTTGTATTATCAGTTTTAATAGATAGTAGTAAGGTATCATAGTCACTTATGTCAGTTTTGACAATATTTGTCTTTATTTCCATTTTCTTATATGTATTTTTGTTTTTAATTTAAATATATATGTGATCAATCAAACTTGGACCTCTCGTTGGCTTGTTTAGAAAAGAAAAAAATCCCATCTCTGCCAGCATACATATGTATCTATTAACCGCAGTTTCTGCTAAGTTCAAAGTATTTACATTAATGTCGCCCATGAATATGTTCACATCGCTCATATTTTGGGTTGAGAAATAGCTTTCTAAATCCAATAAATATATATCCAAATTTGTTGAGGGGGGCCTATAGGAGCATGTCAATGAGTATGTGATGTTATTGATTTCATATAAGATTTCCATTAGATTGACTTCAGATAAGTGCTTTATGGTTGCCGAGTACGTAATATTACTATTTATGTATAATATTACACCAGCGTTTTGGTTAAACTGTGATTTATTATATAAAATATCGAAATTGGGGATTTTAGAGTTCTCGAAGTCTTGCAGTATCCATGTTTCGGATAAGATTATTATATCCATATTTTTTGTTTGTATATTTTCCAAGTATATTAGAAGTTCATCAAAATTTTTGTTTAAACTCCTGATGTTAAAGTGAAATATGTAAAAAATTTGCTCACCACTCCATTGATTTTTACTCTCTTCGAAATTTTGACAAACTGTTGTTTCCATCTCCTCATCATTCTCCATCAATTCCAAAAATTCCAACATATCAGTTTTGAAGTATAAGCGTATGATAAATTAGCAAGTAGATATCTAGGTAGTTAACAGTTATAATTCAATAATTTAGAATTAAAATTAAGAATCAGAACTTTCAAATTACTCCTATGCATATCATCAGCCAGGTCGTGAAATATTAACAATTAAAAGTTGAGTATTTAGAGAGAAAAAAAAGATGAAGAAAAAGATTATTATTATTGGTGAACATAATACATTAGGTTGACTGTATTGTGTATTGAGTAATGTCAGCAACACAATTTATTTCAACATTGCGCCCCTCGATAAGAATTCGAAAACCTCACATATTGGCAACGCTCCAATCTGCCATTTTATGATGTCAATCTCTTCTGAATGTATTAGTTATATATTCATTGTGCTAGTGTTTTATCAGCAATATAAGTAAGTAAGAAAGTTTAATCAGTTTAAGTTAGAACGTACAGAACTTGAACGTGTAGAATTAGAATTAGATCGTACAGATAGAGTAGAGTAGAGTAGAGTAGAGTAGAGTAGAGTAGAGTAGAGTAGAGTAGAGTAGATTTAGTGTGACAGTTTAATAGAGAAGTACAGTTAATGGCAGAGTGAGTATATATATATTGATACTATGTCAAAAAAATTTAGAAATCTAGAACAAGTCTCTAACTTAAAATGAGCAACAACGTCTCTAGATAAATAATCAAACTGGCATAACAAAATTTCTTGAAATGATCACAGTGTCACATGATTGGGAATAAAATAAAATATGAATATAAAAAAGTCAACAAACATGAGAACAGGCTTTATCACAGAATCATTTTTCAAGAACTATGAATTGACCAGCTACAGCAGTATATTCTTCGATTGTGTAGAAACAGTGGTTGAGAAGATATCTCTTGATATTATTTTTGAAATTTCTGAAATCCAAAGATTTAACTGAAGGATGGAGACAGTTGTATAAATTCAAATTTAGCGAGTTTTTTTGTCTAACTGCTAACCTATGTCTTGTATTATTCAATAAACATGCGGATCTTGTTGAATAATCATGATTGTGGGAGTGTTTCGGAAACATCTCAATATTCTTGTGAATCTCCAACAACACAACATAAATATATAATGTAGGAAGTGGCATGATTTCAAATTGAATAAAAGAGGACGACAATGTTCCCTATATCCTACGTTTGCCATGATTCTCATGGCTTTTTTCTGACATCTGAAAATTGTGATTGAGTTTGTGGAATGCCCCCAAATCAAAACTCCATATGAAATAACTGAGTGGAATAGTGAATGATATGCTATTTTCAGTGTCATCAAACCTACAGCATTCCTCAACTGTCTAAGAACAAATAAAACACTAGACAGCTTACGAGTAGTCGCTTCAATATGGCTGGACCAATTAAGTCGAGCATCAATAAGAATACCTAGAAAATTAACACTGTCTCCTAGAGTAACACTGGTGTTTGAGGATATCACAATATTCTGGGTTTTCTCATCGTTCAGTTTCAGTTTATTTGCTGTGAACCAAGTGTTTGCTAAATTTTTATTTCTGTCCATCATTTGAGGTAAACTAGTATATGATTTGTCTGAGCATATGAGGGTTGTGTCGTCGGCAAACAAAACACATTTTGTTGGTGAAATAAAGCTACATAAGTCATTCACATAAATGATGAATAATAACGGGCCGAGGACAGAACCCTGAGGAACGCCATGACAAATTGGCTTTAAATCTGACTTGATATTGTTTACGTCGACGCACTGATACCTATTTTCAAGATGAGACCCTACCAGATTAAGAGCAGTGCCTCTTACGCCATAATAACTCAATTTTTTAATGAGGATAGAGTGGGAAACACAGTCGAAAGCCTTGGTCAAGTCACATAGGGTTAAAGAAGTATGTTTACCCTGATCAAGACCCTCGACTATGTTCGTCACGACTTGGTAAGCAACTTGAGAAGTGGATCTATTTTTACGAAACCCGTATTGGGATTTGCTAAAATAGAAGTGACTTTCGTAATAAAAATACAACCGATTTTTTAGGATTACCTCTATTATCTTTCCGATAATTGGAATAATGCTAATCGGGCGGTGGTTATCAGGTGAGGTTCTGCAGCCCTTTTTAAACAAGGGTATGACCCTGGATATTTCAAAAATATCAGGAAATATTCCAGTTGAAAACATTTGATTTATTATCGATGTTAAAGGCACTACGAGTATATCAGCCACCGATTTTATCATCTGACTATTCAAGTCATGTATATCACGAGAATTTGAGTTTTTCATCGAGTTTATTGCGGAAGACACTTCTTGTGAAAATACTGGTTCCAAGAAGAAAGACCCACAAGGTGAAGGAAACGTTTTGAAATGATTCAATTCGTCATTTGATAAAATAGGAGAAGATCTTTTATAGTTTTTTCAGCTATATTACAGAAAAAATCATTTAAATCATTTCCGGAAATTTCAATTTGGGGAAGTTGACGTTTCACTGCATTTCTCTCTATATTTATTAAAGTCCAGCAAGCTTTTGAAGTATTTTCAGAGTTCAAAATAAATTTCTCATTTGCAATTTTTTTCTCTTTCTGCAAATTGAATTTGTATTCCTTTTTTAGTAATTTGTAGGCTTTAAAATACTGAGGGTTTTTGGATACTTCTGCTATGGTTTTTGCAGCCTCAACTCTATTTCTCATTTGTTTGAGGGAATCATTAAACCAATCTAGTTTCAATGAATTATCTCTTGGTGCAGAAAATGCTTTCGTATGGAATGAAGTTTGGATAGCAGTTTGAAAAATATCAAGGAGAGATTCAGATAGGAGATTTACTTCGATGTTTTCATATTCAAAATAGCTCCAGTCTACTTTGAGCAATGAATCTCTAAAAACTTGGAGTCCCTTTTTGGTGATGCACAGCTTAACTGTTTCTTCAGAAGTATTTTCAGATATTCGATTAGTGATTGCGAATTGCCCTTTATGGTCTGAGAGACAGGAATCCAATATGCCTGTGTTAAAACATGTTGCAGTTTGGTTTGAGATTATATTATCTATACACGTAGATGATTTTGCAGTTACTCTCGTAAAATCTTTGATAGTAGCTTTCAAGCCATAAGAATCTAGTAAGCATTCCACTTGAAAAAGTTTTGGAGAATTTGAAAGAAAATCTATATTAAAATCTCCAAGTATCAAAAATTTTTTGTTTTGCTTTGTGACTCGAGACAGTAAATTATCAAAATTTGTTAGAAAAACATTGAAGTCCCCAGTACATGACCTGTATAGGCTTATGATCAGAGTATTCAGAGATTGAACAAAAATTCCACAGAATTCTGAGTCAAATTCACCACTAAAATCGCTAAGATCTAAAATTTTTGGATTCAGATTTTCTTTACAGTAGATAGCAACCCCACCATGTTTGCGATTTTTTCTACAGAAATCAGTAGCTAAACCATAAGAAGGAATATTCACAGTTCTCAAATTGTCATCAGTAAGCCAGTGTTCCGTAAAACATAAAACATCAAAGTTAAAATCTTTTAAAAATATGTTCAGTTCATTAGTTTCATTTGCTAAACACTGTATATTTATATGAAATACACTAAAAATGTCTTCAGATAAAAAATTTACATGTACCTCTTGTTCCCTGGACTCACCAGCTATGCTTGTTCTTGTGGTGGCGTCCTCTTTTTCCCAAAAAACCGCGATACAAGAGCACCGCTTGGCCATATTTCACGTTTCCAGGCCCTTCTGAAATTTTCTTGTTTGATAGTTACTTTCATAGAAGCATACAGGTCTGGTAACTTGGACGGGTGTTCCTCACAAACCACTTCTGGAAAGTGTTTCACTAGAACCTTCTTTAACTCGTCAGAGTTTGTATTTGGAGTGAGCCGTGTAACATGCAGTGATATAACTTTAGGTACTGTACTAATGCCTGAAATTTCTTCGTTTCCGCCCACCATATATCTTCTGTTATTTTTGAAATGTTTTCTATATGAAACTTTCTCCCATTTCTGTTCATCTGAATTTGTTCCTAAGTCCTGTATATCACGCATTTTATTTGTAGCTTCAGCTGTTAAAATTGCTGTATTTACCTCTTCATGGGTGAACATTTTCGGTGTATTTCTAGCCGTTTTCTTGTTTATTGCTACTGAACTATAGGTAGGTATTGTTGGTATCATCAACGATGAATCAGTAGTTGGAGTTTTTTCTGTTGGCTAATTTCAACACTTTTTGTTGGTATTTGGCATTCGTCCACACTTGCGTTTTTACTCGAGTTGTCGCTCTTTTTTACTTCACAACTATTTAGTTTTTCAGTAGATAAATAATTTTGTCTTTCAACAAACTGCAGCTTTCGTTAAGTATGTCACATTTTGATTCAAACTCTTGCAGTAGCTGACGCAAGAGTTGATTTTCAATTAAATACGGGTTTATTTCCAGATCTTGTTGAAAATTTTTATTATTCACTTCATTCACAGCCGTAGAACTCTTTATCTCATGTCGACATGATGCACTTTTTATCTGGGCTGCTTGTACTATGCAGCGTGGGTGGAAGATATCCATACATCTGTAACACTTCACTGAATTTACAACTGTTTTTTTACAATATTTACACTCATTTTTACACTCAGCACTTTCAGACGACCTGCTTGTTGTCGCCATGTCGATGTATGTTTGAAATGATACACCATTGTATTGTATTGTTTACATATCGATATTATGATTGTGAACATGAATACAAACTACAAAATAGAAGAAACCATCATAAGCAGAGCTTGAGTTGTAAAGCATTCTTCTGACATAATATGAATATTTTACTATGCATATATTAAAATTAGAAAATTGTGCCTGGGCTGTAATGTACCAGAGAACGAAGAAAGACAAGAGGAGAATTTGTTTGAGCCATTTGTTGAAAAAAACTAAAAATAAGAAAAATCAACAGAATGTAATTTTTATCAATTATTGGAAATTTTCAAAAATGGTTCAGGATGAGTTTTCATATATTGTTTTATATGTATTTTTCGTTGCTTTATATTCCTGATGTTTTTCATATCAACAGGAAGCAGATTTAAAAGTTTCTGTCCATAGAAGGTTATGAATTTTTAATTCTGGGTGAGTCTGAAGCGAGGGATCGAAAAGACTTGCTCGGTAGTTCTACAAGTATCATAAACATGAGTAACAGTTCATTGAGGCATATTCATCATGGCAATTATATGTATAGAGTAGTAAATTATTTGTAATATCACGGTCTCTAGATGTGGAGAAAAAGACAATGAATTTTGTTTCGAAGAAATTAAGACTCAACAGACTACTGTTGAGCCATTTATAAATTAATTTTATTCCGCATTCTGCATTTTGATATGTTGCTGCCCAAGTATTTCAAATAGATGTAACTGCTATATCATCAGCATTAGAAATTGATTTACCTTCGAGAATGAATTATTGAGGTACATAATAAATTAACTCGGGCTCAGTACTGTACCCTGTGGTACGCCCATTTTTACAGGTAGGGGGTTACTTTTTTCTTATTTTGACAAACTGAGTTCTGTTGGTATAATAAATAGTCTTTCAGCAAATCCAAAGCAATACCTCTGATTCCGATAAATCCGAGGCGTTCAAACAAGAGTGTATGCTTAACGGTATTCAACGCCTTCGCCAAGTCCAAAAATATTGTGATACATTTTTTATTTACTTTGGAAGCCGGTCAATATGTTATTCGTTACCACAAATACAGCATTTTTGATAGAAATCGGTCTGAAACCGTATTGTGAATCAAATAATACTTCATTGCTATTACAATAATCCATTATTCTGTTCTTGATGCATTTCTCGAATATTTAGGGAAAATTGTTGATAACTGTTATAGGTCTATAATTCGTAGCGTGTTTACGGTTTCCAGATTTGAAGATGGGAGTTGTTATGAAATATTTGAATGCTGAAGGCACTTTTCCTTTCGTCAGTGTTATGTTTAAGATGTGACATAGTGGTTCTATAAGAAACTGATTATATATTTTTTTATTAAATGTACAGATATTTTGTCGGGTTCTGAAGATATATTATTTTCTAAGCTTGCGATGATATAGATTATCTCTTTATTGGATATTGGGTGCAGGAATATAGAGTCTTTGGAGCGCACGTTGGTTTGTTGAACGGGAGTTGGAGGTAAGTCAATTTTCCGTGTCATTTTGGTTCCAATGTTAGAAAAGAAGGTGTTGAAAAAGTTTGCTGTATCTTCATTAGATAATAATTTCTTATCATATCCGTCAATTATGACTAGGTTATCAGAATTCATTTTTTGTTTGACGTTTGTGATTTCATTGATATTTTGCCACATTTTTTGTGGCTCTGTTATACGCTGTTCGTAATAGTTATGTTTTGTAGTCCTTGCTAACTAACAGGGAATTTCTATAATATTTGTATCGATTTTTATTTTCTTGGTGGGTTTCTGCTTTAGAAAATATCTATGTCTGATTGATTTCAGCAACGCCGACGTCATCCAAAGCTTCACTGACTTGTTATTATTTTGTTGTTGTTCGATTTGGGTACGTTTCTCAATATATTGGGAGATTGTTCTTGAGAATATGTTGTAAAAGATTTCTGGATCATCATTTTGATAGACCGGAAGCCACTTTTCGTGGAACAAGTATTTTTTAGTTTAAAATGATTCAAATGGCTATAAGAAACTGTAGATTCATATATATGAAATTTTGTTTTTCTATAGGCCTATCTATCGATGATAGGATCATGAAATGATCTGTTAGGTGAGTTTTAAATTTATAAAAAATAATATTCATTACTTTTTGGATTTTTTCATTTGTAAATTTGAGAAATACATGGTCGATTAGTCCTGAAATGGTATGAGTAACCGTATTAGGTTTGTTGATTGATGAAAAGTATCCCAAGTTGGCCATTAGACAAACGTATCTATTGATTTTTGTATCGGAGGTATTTAAGATATTCAAATTTATATCACCAATAAATAATTTTATATCTGACTCAGCCAGTATTAGTAAATATTTCTCTATATCCATTAAAAAGATATCAATATGGAACAAGAAAAAAAAAAGCAAGAAAGTTCGAGTGTTTGCTTTTCTTGAGTGTTTGATATGTCAATAAGACATGAAATGCAATGCAACAATTTATCTACTGCCGGTATATTATGAAGACTAAAACTTGAGTGAAAATGTTGAATAATTCTACGAGTGCTCGTAGTACTCCCTCTTGATCTTGAGCGGAAATATTTAACAAAAATTGATAAAAAGAAAACAGTTGAAATGAATATTGGGAGTCAAATTGGCTTGATGCCGTATTTTTTTATTTTTTTTATTCAAGCATAATCGCATCTACCTAATGGTTATTAGCGAGTCGTACATGTTCACAGTTTTGTAATTATATCAGTACATTTCAAAAAGTTAATAATATTTGAAATATTACAGTTTCTGCCAATAATATTGTAGATATCTGGAGGGAAGTTGTAGTTGCTTCGCTGCACCCAGTATTTTGGACATTCGGTAAAAATATGTGCAACACTCAGTTTGGTTTCACATATGTCACACATTGGTTCCTCGGTATGATTCAGCAGATAACTGTGAGTGAGATTGGTATGACCTAAGCGTAGCCGATTGATGAGCACTTGATGTTTTCGGTTCTTCGTTTCGTCAGGCCACGGTTTCACATCATATTTTATTGTCCGCAGTTTTGCATTAGACACTTGCCACTGATTTTGCCATTTTTGGATTATCGCTGTTTTCACCATTGATTTAATGTCTGTAGATACTACTCTCATCACTATTTCGGATTCGGCAGAGGTAATTGCACCACGAGCACATTCGTCGGCTTTTTCATTGCCTTGAATTCCAATGTGTGATGGAATCCAAATAAAACAAACTTGTTTTTCGTGTTGCTGGATCGTACGGAGTTATCTCTTTATTTTTTGTGCAATGGGATTTTTTGGATATAAGCCCTTCAGCTTGTATATGGAGCTAAGTGAATCCGTTAGAATAACATGTTTCTCTTCACCTGTCGCATTGATAAATATCAGCGCACGGTAAATGGCATAAAGTTCTGCATTGAATATGCTGGTCGTTGAGGGAAGCTTATAGGAGAAGGATCCCGATGTTGTAACTATTGCAGCTCCTACTCCTTCGTTGGTTTTTGAGGCGTCTGTGTAGATTTCTGTGTAACTAGAGTATTCCGACATGATTCGGTTGAGTTCATTTTTGATGACCTGGCTATTGGTATTGAGTTTGTCGAAATGAGTTAGGCTTGTGTCACAGTTCGGCAGTTTGATGGTCCAAGGGAAAGGGGGGTTGAATTTGGTAGGAAACGTTTTCGGTAGGGATTGATGCCGTATTGTTTGGGGTTGTTATGGATTTTGTTTATACCAACGCCACTTGTTTTGATTTTCATCGATATTCATGAATTTTGGTTGAAATTATCCTAAGAAATGAGATATTTTAATAATGAAAACGAATATAGTGATGAAGATGCTTTGCCAGAATATATAGGAATTGAGGCTGCAGATGAGGTGAACAATTTTTTGCCTCAGAAATATCGCCTTAAGTATGAACAAGACTGGCGTTTAAAACATGGAAGACCATGAAAAATGTTATTGGAGTGTCTGAAAAGGTACTGTTGGCCTACTTTTCTGAAATATCAAAGGAGTGCAAATCATCTTCATTTGTGAGGGTGAACAAAGAACTCAGCCCACTTCTACATTGTAACTCTGGAGTACCACAGGAAATAATACTAGGGCTGTTACTATTCAATAAATATATATATATATATATTATTATATATATATATATATATATATATATATATATATATATATATATATATATATATATATAAATATATATATATATATATATATACAGAGTGGCCACTTTTTTAATAGGATTGTATTGGTAACTTTTAAACCATAAGAGTTAGAAGGTCGGTCAAATGGAGAAAAAGTTGCATTCATAGAAGCATTGTGAAGCAGTTCAAACAAATTGAGATTATCAGGGCCGGTTATTGAGATATCATAAGAAAAGTAAATTCTGTCATTTTGATTTTTCTTTTTTTCCCAATTTATTTCGAATATTATCAAAAAATGTCACAAAAGTTTTTTATTTGACAGTAAATCATTCTCAATTTGACATAATCAGATTTCGTATCCAACGTTTCGTACGCTCTGGGCCACCCTCAACCTCATTTTTTTCAATACGGACCTGCATATTTTATGACACTTTTCGAAATTACTTTTAACGCTGAATTCAACGATATATCATACAATGTCATTCAAAGTTGATTTTCAGGTGATTTTGACCCTTATCCAAATTTCTTTTGGTCGGATCTGTATTACAGGTACCTTTAGTTTAATTAACAACATGCAATACATTTCGATAAGAAAATCAACTTACTCATCTTCAACTGAATGGAACGCAACAGAATCAAAGCAAGAAATTATTTACAAATTTCAAGAGGTGAAAAACCTAATTCATAATAATTAAACGAAACTATCATTTAATGAACGAAAAATCAAATGATTATTCGAAAGTAAATGATGAACATTAATGAAGTAAGTGTTCGAAATGTCCACCATTTTGTAAAATGCACTTTGCGGTTCTGGAACCCATATTTCTTATACATTTGCTCATTTCGTCTCCTTGAATACCTTCCAATACATTCTCAATCTCCTCGCGAAGAATCTCTATTGTCGGGTTCGTAGTATCATAAATTTTATTTTTGAGATATCCCCACAAATGAAAATCTAGCGGATTCAAATCCGGAGATCTGGCAGGCCATGCTACTGGACCTCTTGTTCCAATCCATGAATCGGGAAAAGTTCGATTTAGATAGTCTGTGACTATTCTTGAGTTGTGTGGACCACATCCGTCTTGTTGGAACCATGGACTATTACGCCGATACCGTATAGGAAGATCATCCAACATGTCTTCTATAATTTCTACATATTTTGCTCCGGTTAGGTTGCCATCAATAAAATAGGGTCCCAGTAATTTATTATTCAACAAACCGCACCATATGATCAAAGAAAAACGATAATGATGTCTAACTTCATGAATTAAGTGATGATATTCTGTGACATAAAAATGTTTGTTCCTTCGATTGAACATGCCAGAATTTGTGAATGTCGTTTCGTCTCCCCAAATGATATTGTGCGCAAAATTGAAACCTTCTCTCAGGATCATTGCGATATAATTTTTGCACGGCTTGGTATTCATAGTCATGGTATCCGTGTCTCTTGAGTATTTTATTAACAGCACTTTTTGATAAATTGCATTCACTGGCCATAGTTCTCGATCCTATTCCTGGATTCATTCGAATTTGGGCCAGAACATTGATGTCATTGATAGGCTCGTTTCGTGGTACATAAGGACCTCTAGGTTTGATGAATGAATTATGTGCAAGTAACGTTGTAGATAAACGTCGAAACATTTTAATATTTGGTGTTGTTCTTTCAGGATATAATTCACCAAACCTTTGTTGTGCTTTGAACGAATTTCTATCTAGTTTTATGTACGCTTCGTACATATCTCTCTTCTCTTCATTTGTGTATCTTACCATATCGAATAAGTTAAATTGAAATTACTCAGAAAAGTATTTAATGACAAGTTCTTGTGACACAATAATAAACGAAGTGACAAATAATATGACATTTCTTGTTATGTTCTTTTTTATCCACGGCCTACTACTTGAAAATAATACATTCAATAAACCTAGAGTTGTGTGTATGTAAGAAAAAACAAGTCTATCAACGATATCAATGTTCTGACCCAAATTCAATTGAACCCAGAAAAAAAATCGAGAACTGTGGCCAGTGAATGCAATTTATCAAGAACTGCTGTTAATAAAATAGTCAAGAGACGCGACTACAATGATTTTAAATTTGAATACCAAGCCTTGCAAAAATTATATTGTAATGATCTCAAAATGAAGTTCGATTCTGTAATTTGTTTCACTGGAACAAATGACAAATCCAACAATAATGATTCCTCGCGAGAAGATTGAGAATGTATTGGAAGGTATTCAAGGAGATGAAATAAGCAAATGTATAAGAAGTATGGGTTCCAGAACCGCAAAGTGCATTTTACAAAATGGTGGACATTTCGAACACTTACTTCATTAATGTTCATCATTTACTTTCGAATAATCATTTGATTTTTCTTTCATTAAATGATAGTTTCGTTTAATTATTATGAATTAGGTTTTTCACCTCTTGAAATTTGTAAATAATTATTACTTGTTTCTTGCTTTGATTCTGTTACGTTCCATTCAGTTGAAGATGAGTGAGTTGATTTTCTTATCGAAATGTATTGCATGTTGTTAATTGAACTAAAGGTACCTAAATGTAATACAGATCCGACCCAAAGAAATTTGGATAAGGGTCAAAATCACCATGAAATCAACTTTGAATGACATCGTATGATATATCGTTGAATTAGGCGTTAAAAGTTATTTCGAAAAGTGTCATAAAATATGCAGGTCCGTATTGAAAAAAATGAGGTTGAGGGTGGCCCAGAGCGTACGAAACGTTGGACACAAAATCTGATTATGTCAAAAATGAGGATAATTTACTGTCGAATAAAAAACTCCCGTGACATTTTTTGATAATATTCGAAATAAATTGGGAAAAAAAGAAAAATCAAAATGACAGAATTTACTTTTCTTATGATATCTCAATAACCGGCCCTGATAATCTCGATTTGTTTGAACTGCTTGACAATGCTTCTATGAATGAAACTTTTTTCCATTTGACCGACCTTCTAACTCTTATGGTTTAAATGTTACCAATACAATCCATAATAAGCATATAATTTATATATTATATATATATTATATATATATATATATATATATATATATATATATATATATATATATATATATATTTATATATATATATATTTATATATATATATATATATATATATATATATATAAATATATATATATATAAATAAAATATATATTTATATACACAGAAGGAAATCCAATGGATTTGAATCCGGAGACCACCGTGGCCATGAATATATCCCACCTCTACCAATCCATCTATTGAGGAAAATCTGGTTCAGATGGTCCCGCACAATCAAACTAAAATGGGGAGGAGAGCCATCATGCATGAACCACATATCTCTTCGGGTTTGCGATGGAACATGTTCCAAAAGTCCATTCAAATCGTTCTGGATGAACTCCAAATACCGTTCTCCATTCAATCGGAATGGTCCTATAAGATGGTTTTCTATGATACCAGCCCAAATATTCACGTTGAATTTCCATTGGTGTTTGGTTTGAAATATCCCATGGGGATTTTCTTCGGATCATATGTGGAGATTATGAGAGTTGATTACTCCATCTCTACTGAAACCTGCTTCATCAGTGAATAAAACTCGAGTAATAAAAGTTATATCCTTTCCAGGAACCAATTGGCATATTCCAGTCGTGCTGGAAAATCTTCAGGTATCATGGCACGTACCTTCTGGATGTGATATGGGTGGAGCAGTTGTTCCCTAATAATTCTATGAATAGTGGACTTGGATGTATGGAATTGTTCTGATAGGTTTCTGATGCTCATTGAAGGATCATCAGCGACAGCTTCCAAAATATTTTCCTCCAATACAACGGTACGCACAGCCATAGGAGCGCCCTCACCACCTCGTTTTGGCAAAACTGAACCTACAATAATATCGAAATACAACAAGAGGCTCCAATTAATTATCCATTAGACATACCTGTCTCCCTCAAGCTGCGATCGACACGCTCGAACGTTTCTTTTGCCGGTAACGTTCGATTGGGAAAATACTCGGAATACAGACGACGGGCTTCTGCAGCATTACCAAATGCTCGTCCATACACCCAGACAGCACTGGATATGCCATGAATATTCATAGAATATTATTTTTGGGATATTGGAATATTATTATATATGCCAGGAATATACTTATCTTTTTTGGAATATTCCAAGAATGTGCTGGTGGGGAACATTTCAGATATTCCCGGAATATTCCATGAAAATTCTAGATAGAATACTCTCGGAATATCCTCTGGGAATATTCCTTGTATATCCAGAATATACCCACAATATTCCATTAATATTCCAGAAAGGATAATCCCAGAATATTCCATGAACATATTCCATGAATATTCCGAGAATATTCAAAGTGATTCAGGAATATGATAGTAATATTCCCTAAATATCCTGAAGGGTTTTCAGAACAAAATAACCATTCCCTGAAATTTCAGAAATCAAGAAGATAAAGAAAAATACAACCGTTTTCCCACATGAGTATCCTCAAATATTAAATCTTGAATGGCACTTTTACATTATTAATATGAACTTTTACAATTATGCCTGACAATTCAAGCAATGTTTTTGCTTACATCCGCCAAGAAACACAACTTCATTCCAAAAATCATGTAGTAGTGCAATATGTTATTGTTTTCCTCAGTATTTGTGGATTGGAATTGCAGGTTCTACTCAGAAAAAAAACATTTTATTTCCGCAGACTGCGCACCCCTTCCCTACAATGAAATAAAACAACATGAATTTGAACAGGTCTATTTCTATATAGTTATAATAATAATAACACATATTTTATCAACCCATTTCTTCTGTTACTACAGGGATATCTCTGAAAAACAAGAATTGCAAGATCGAACTGCTGCTAGTGATTCAGATACTAATAGTTTCAACTTGATTACTTAACTGTCCTTTTGCATGCTGTGACGGAGTTTGTGTGAAAGAATATTTTCAGTTTCCTGGTGTACTTCCTTATACCGAGCACTGCTTCTTTTTCTTTCAGGTACTTTGTAGAAAACGCCTTGAAAATGAAATGATCAATGAATAGAAATGAAATTTTTATGATGAATGGTAACATAAAAGTATACTTACCACACTGTGGTGATTATTAAGAATATTTGAACAATTCGAAACACAGTAGTTTCACATACAAATATGCAAAAGTAACCCATACCAGTAAAAAGAACGAAAGATGTCAAATGTCAATTTAAAATGCATTCAACTTTATAACTCTGCCATCGGGTTAAGCTACGACTACCGGATGAACGACAGACTCTGACGCGCGCGGAATGGTTTTGATTGGTCGTGAAAGTGCACTTCGATATTTTCCAACCAATTATAATTTGGTCAGTACAGTAGTGTATTTTTGTCAGCTTGTCTGAACAAAAACTCTCTTTGCAAATCAAATACATCTATTCGCACTTTTTCTCGTACATTTCCCATATTTTGAACTCGAAAATGGTTATTGGTGTTCATTCCATATAAATAAGGGAGAATATTCCATGAATATACAATACAGCATATTCAATTTTGATCATTCTATGAATATTCATACATGATTATTCCATGAATATTCACACAGGAATATTCTACAGGAATATCCTCACGAGAATATTCGTGGTACATTCTCCCAACAATATTCCAGGAATATGCATATTGGAATATTCCCGGAATATGCTAGAGGCATGTCAGTATTCTAGGAATATTCCATGTATATTCGGAATATACTCTTCGGATATTTAGAGAATATTCTGGGAATATTCCGTGCTGTCTGGGCAATGCATGCATATCTGCATATTCGTTGAATGTAAACTGTTCGGCCATATCAATACACTTCAAACTGTCCTATTAGAATATTGACAAAACAATGACAATGCACCACTCAACAAAACAAAATTGCATTCCAGTTGTCATTCTTCATCCACACTAATTTTATTTCTTTCTACAAGGTGTTTTTGTCAACATCTGTGGAAGAAATGGAACATAAATTTATTCACCGAATATTTTTCACCTATTCATGTGCAGCCGTTTTTGTAGTTTATTCGTTTGCTTTCTATTAGTTATGTCTTCCGATGTGCGTTTTTTCAGCTGAATTTATCTTCGGATAAAAGATTTTCTCCCATGAAATTATACTTATCAGTGAAACTCCTCAACATGTAGGCTGTGAATTTGCAACATCCAAATGTTGAGTTTCATGAAATTCAGATAACACAACACGAAACGTGCTTATTCCACGCTACATACAAAATATGGACTGAATTCGTTATTTCATAGTGGAGTGACTTGTTAGTTCAAAAACACCACAAATCTACATAACTTGATATTTCATTTGAAAAAATATCTACATTGTGAATGAAACTTTCAACTAGGTACTGCACTTTTTGTTTAGGACATTATTTTAGCATATTTTGTATTATCCCTGTTATAAATGTTGTTGAATTAACGTTAGCATTAGTATTTCTACTGTGAACATTTTTCATTTCAAATAATGGTGGACGATCGGGTTTGATGTCGTCGAGTAAAACTGCATTTTTATTGAGAATCGTTGCCCCGTTCGACTTTCCACACGAGTATTTCTATTCAGAAAATTGTCTGCTTAACCTTATTTTGTTGGTGCAAAACAACTGACTCCTGCGTAAAAGCTCATCGAAGGAATTCATTTGTTTAGTCAATCACCAAAACTTAGATGATTTTGAATATCCACTTTGGAAGTTATCAAACAAAAACATTTTTCATTTTGTTACTTTGAGGGCCCGTAACTTGGTAACGAAGGCTTTTAGGAACAAAAGTTATATGAAGTACTGGTGATATTTTGACCCCATCTATACATTCCTGACAGGAAAAGAGGAAGTCCAGGGACACCCTGTATATATATATATATATATATATATATATATATATTCATTTATTTATATATATATATATATCTTAACGAATTATACAACTTATTAGGTAATGGTGATATAGTCAGTTTCGCGGATGATACTGCAGTTTTCTACAAAGCGGAATCATGGAATCACCTGAAAAATTAAATTTCATGTGATCGCACAATGATAGCTGAATTCTTCGAGAGGAGACTACTTACCATCAACGGAATTAAAATCACATTACATCCCCTTCACCAGCCAAATCAATACAATCCCCACCTGACAAACCTTTATATAAAAACTGACCTGACAAAACTATGGGAATCTTCCCCCAAAACGATGCTAAATACTTAGAAATTTACATAGATAGTCCAGCTCCAATGGAATATCCACTCGAAAATGCTTACTAAAAAGCCTCACTCTAAAATTCAAAATGTGCCAGGTTTTCTGTAATCGGAAATATTTAAAAATGATGTACTTTGCTTCAGTCCAATCCCATTCAACATACGGCATAATTGCATGGGTAAGAATTACGAATAATCATTTAGAAATAGTTGAACAAAAATGTATACTAAAAATAATCCGTGGGAAACATTATCGATACCCTAGCACCAAATTATTCTCCGAGAGCAACGTATTTGACATCAGACTCTATTATCGAGCATTAATACATCACCAAAATAAAATCAAACATCATTGTAACAATTAGTTTCCAATAAAACATATTATCTACATCGCATCATTGTAATGAAAGATACCTCCTTTGTGATATACCAAATATGTCATTTGTACTAGGAATAATTCTGGGAATGAAACATATTTCAACTTGCCCGATGTGTGTTACTTTTCAGAACTGAGTTGTTGTCTATCGTTTGACGTGGCCACATGTTACTACGACCTAATACCAACAGAATGGAGTCTGCATTCTTTGAATCCAACAATGCTCCGGTTGAATTATTAGCATGCGAATAAAATACCACGCTATCCGCTAACAAAGATGTTTATCAAGCTATACTAAGCTAGTTCCTTCTTTCGTGGCCGTAGACTGTTGAGCGAATGAAGATTTATCGACGTAGTTTGACCGGAGAAGGGTGATGCTCGATAGTTTAACAGAAGAGTCCAAATATGTAGAAAACTGTTTTCCACAGTTTGACAAATTCCAACATGTTCCCAAATTCAATCTGCGGAATAACATAAAATAAACGAATTATTAATTTTCTATCCAAAGGTATTTTGTACAGAAATGAGAGGAATTGATATAAAGGGACAATTTCAATATGTCAATTTTTCAGAATGTGTCGTACGTTGTAGAGTTTGACCACCTGAACAAAAGTGTCCATGGATACAACTCAATCTAGTAAAGAAGATAACGTGAAATATACATCTTCCTTTTTACTTAATGACATCACCGATGCTGCTGAAAGATTATCAGACGAAAATCTTGATTATGGTCCAGAAATAATCGACTGATAAGTAGGTACCTACTGTTGCCCTTGTTTATTAATTGTTTGTGTATTTTACACAGAGCATGTACCATGGATTTGGCATAATGGGAAAACCATGTAAAAAAAACGCGACTTGCATTCTACCTCAAATGTGGCGAGAAAACGAATGCACTGATATGCATTTCATAATTACTCTGCGTCATGTCACGAAAAAAGTTGATTAGATTAATTTGTATGTAGGATGTGAATATAAAACAATTTTTCCATAGCCATACGGAGGGGAATAAAATAATTTCCAAATCACTAATGTTCGAAATTTAAATACTTACTTTACTTTCAAAATATACTCTTAGGAACGGAATGATGATTTGAAATTATTTTCAACAGTACAAGTCTCATAATACATACTAGAACAAAAAATAACGGACAATTCTTTTACATAGGGGGGTATATAAATACCTATAATTTATTTTCAGAAGGCTATTATGCTTAAATCAACCGGTATATACATATCAGGCTGTAAATATTTATAATTATCATACAGTGGAATAACGATTTTTGTAAAAAATAAGCAGTATTTTCGGTGAAGAATGAAATAAACGACTCCCCTGTATAAAAAGTTAAAGTGATGGTGTAAACACCGAATAGTCTATTCTCCAATTTTATGTATTCGAATCAAATATCCCTGGGAACCTAATAATATTATCGAAACATTCTTATTAATACTCGCTTACTTTTTATACAAATATGTTTCATACAGATTTTTGGTGATGTATTGATGAATACATCACCAAAAATATATTATATATTATATATGATGATATATAATCACAAAAGTTATAACCCGCAGGAAAAAGCATGCCTCATTATTTTTATTTTAATTGGACACGCCAAAACTTAAAAACAAACAAAAGGATCTAAATAACGTGCAGAAGGCCTAATATGGCCCTATCCTAACTTTCATGATCGTATCAAGTGGCGCAAAGCTTAATTTCATATGGGTGATCAGAAAATCCCAATTTTTCAAGTACTCTATATGACATTTTCATTGTATACAATTTTTTTTTTGAAACTTTTATAATAATGGATATATAGCTGGTCGCCCCTCTCGATGTATTATCCTGTGTATATCGAAAACTGGTCCTAGCAAAGCCATGAGTGTTTCCCATTATAGAAGGGTACTCCTAAAAATAATGACATGAAATTGCCAAATTTTACCGACGAGATTTTTAAATACAAGATGAATTATAAAAAATGCTGCTTTTTGCTATTTTTTTCATCACCTAGAGTTTGTCTCACACTATATATCGATTTCGAACAAGAAGAATTTCGAATGGTTTGTAGTCAGGTAAGCTGGAAATATAACTTAAAAATATACAAAATGTCACACACACCCTGTGAAAAACTGGAATTTGTTAATTTCGACATATCAAATGATGAACATTTTAGTGTGATAGTTGGTTTGGTAACATCTCCTATAAGGTCAATTGAGAATTTCATTTTAAATAATTCTTGATTCGACCTGAATCAATATTACCCTCACAAGTGGCCCTTCCCTATATATACAGGGTGTTATGTAATAAGTGTCCGATATTTTACAGGACGAATCCTCAGTTATTTATAGGGTGAAAAGTTCATATAGGCATGTGCCCGTAAGGCCTTGATTTTTTATATACAAGTGGTTGAAAATTTATTTTTATTTTGGTTTTTCGTAAATAATTTTTAAAATAATCTCGATATTTGGACGAAAATTGGTATTTAGGGATTGCTCAATATGATAAATTCAAATTTGATCTTAGTTTGACCCTTTATTGTAGGAGGCGCCACCTACAGGTCTTTGTACCTTTTGGGGAGTCACAACTTTGTCGTGTATGTATGTATCACATTTTCTAGAAAACAAAAATCGATTCCTGTATTATTTTTACGTGAAAAAGGTATGCTTTTCAAAAGTCGCTACAAGCAGCGGTTCTCGAGATATTTTGATTTAAATTAATCGATGCATCCAATCTTCTTCTCATTGATACGCGAACTATTAAAAAATAAAAGTATCATGTCAAAAATAATATCTTGACGCATAGTTGAATAGTATTATTTATTATTATTGTGATTATTTGTTGAAAAATGGTAAAATTTACCAATGCAATACATTTTACATACGGACTTGCTAACGGAAATGCATATGAGGCTAGACGTTTGTATCAGGAGCGTTATCCGAACCGCCCAACTCCTATTCAGAAACGTTTTCAAGAATTCACCCTCGTTCAAGGGAAACAGAAAGTTTTGAGAAAGCTAGTCATCTGTCGGGTGCACATCAAACGGTTAGAACCCCAGAAGGAAGCAGTTCTTAATCTGGTAGGAGAACACCCGGAAACAAGCTCCAGAAAAATAGCGCTAACGTTAAACATTTCTCATGTTCTGGTATGGAAAATTTCAATTGATAATTTGTTCTATCCCTACCATATTCAAAGAGTTCAGGCACCAGTCCCGCCTGGCTTTCCGTTACGTATCAACTTCTATCGTTGGTTTCTCCAATGCCTTATTCAAAATCCATTATTTGAAAATCAAATCTTGTTTAGCGACGAAGCAAATTTCTCACGCAACGCTATACGCAATTTTCACAACAATCATTTGTGGTCAGAGGAAAACCACCATGCGATACAGGAATCATATTTCCAAGAACAGTTCTCTCTTAACGTGTGGGCAAGAATCTTTGGTGATTATTTCATAGGTCCATTCTTTATTCCAGGAAGATTGAACGGAGAGAGATATCGTCATTTTCTTGAATAAGATTAGTCTATTTCACTGGAAGATGTGCCGCTTAGACTACGAAATGAAATGTGGTTTATGCATGACGGTGCCCCGGCACATTTTAGCATCCAAGCGCGAACTTTCGGCAACCGTTGGATAGGTCGTGGAGGTCCTCAACTATGGCCCCTTAGGTCACCAGACCTTAACATTTTGGTTTTTTTCCTGTGGGATCATCTACAATCCTTAATTCAGCAGACACCTATCCAAACTGACAAAGAATCAAATAATCGAATAATTAACTCTTGTAGAACGATCCAAAGAGTGCGCGAATCAATGAGAAGAAGATTGGGTGTGTGTATACAGACATGAGGTGGCCATTTCGAACATTTATTGTCATTTTGATTTATATCTAGTGTTCTGTTGTTTATTGTTGTTTGAAAATTTGCGTTTGAAATGTTTCTATGTTGTATAAAAAAAAAGTTTTCAAAATTGTTTCACTTTTTGACAAACACATGCATCGATTAATTTAAATCTAAATATTCCGAAAACGGCCGCTTGTAGCGACATCTGAATAACAAACTTTTTTCACGTAAAAATGATGGAGAAATCGATTTTTCTTCTAGAAAATGTGATACATATATGCCCGACAAAGTTGTGACTCCCCAAAAGAGACAAAGACCTGTAGGCGGCGCCCCCCACATTTAAGGGCCAAACTAAGATCAAATTTGAATTTCTCATTCCAAAAAATTCCCAAATACCAATTTTCGTCCAAATATCGACGTTATTTTGAAAATTATTCACGAAAAACCAAAATGAAAATAAATTTTTAACACTCTGTATATCAAAAATGAAAGCCTTGCGGACCCATGCTTATAAGAACTTCTCACCTTATAAATAACTGAGCAATCGTCCTGTGAAATATCAGAGACTTATTACATAACACCCAACCAAAAGTTTGAAATAACTTTGGTTCGTCCCTGCCTATTGGGGGTTTAATATTAATATTGGTCTAGCAACAAAATAATGCCCAGTTAGGAGAATGAGTGTAAATATCCTGAAACTGAAACGATCACAAAACCTAGCAAAATGAAGTTTTGATGCCTTTTTGCACCGTTCAAAAAAATTTAAAGACTTTTCTGACTATTTTCACTATGATGGTAGAAGAAGGTAAATTCATATTAGTAAAAACGTACTATGCTTCTTCATAAGGAAACAGAAAATAAGCTACTTTTTGGTCCAGTTTCCAGGTCAATCAGACGAAAAGAGCGTCTTTTATAAAACGGTTTTTGTCCAATATTTCTTTTGAATCCGGTGGATATAAAAGCTGAGATTTAATTAGGATCGCTCTCTTTTCATCCGAGATCAAGTGTTCTAAATTGTTCTGCGAGTCGTGACCGTTAAAAAGTAATTTTCCGTAAACCATAAGCATTCATGCAAGAGTTTTCTTCAAGTCGTGAGGTAACCGTGAGTAAAACATTCTATATAAACATTTGGTAACCTGTCGATTTGCTTGTGTCATTGAGACACCTTTCCTAACCATGCTTTCCTGTTGCGCATATTTTTCCCCAATATGTTTGATAGCCGTTTGTGTTCATCTGGTAAGCAAAACGCCTGATGAATTTTGAACATTTCATATGATACTGAAAGTACGATTCAGCTATGGAAGTAATTTAACCGCACCGTGACATTTCAAGTATATGTATTAGTTGTTATTTCGAATTGATTTATGTCGTGAAGTTCTTTTTTTCAACAAAGAATATATATTAATGATTCCATTCACTGCGATAGCAGGCTGTCTCTCTGATTGACCGTCGTAAATGCAATTATTTCATATTAATTGACAATCCTAACGTACTCGGGAGAATTGTCACCGGCATTTGTTTCATTTTTGACTCTGGCAGGTATTTGAAGTGTAATAGAATTCATAGGGTCCTGGTAATCAATTGAACAAAATATTGAACATGATATTTTGCATCTATTTCGCTTTTGTTGTATTTCAATCTCCCATAGCAAGATATCGATGGACTATTCAATCCTACAGCACCCCGAGTTATGCTCTTGGGTGTTATCGGGGGTAACAATATGTCAGTTTTTCTAGCTGCTCAAGTTATGAAGCATTCCTTCCCTCCGGATACTTTCAGAGTAACGTTTCTCATCTTAAAATGACAATAAGACTAATATACAGATATAAGGACTTTTCAATCCAGAACAAAGTTCTTGAAGGTGGTTTTATAAAATACTTGAATTCTCTTAGTTAAAGCGATTGTGAATATAAGAAGTAATACACGTTGATGTCTCGTACGCAGAATCCTAGCAATATGTAACTGAAAATCGGGGTTCGGGGTGACAAAGTGAAATATAGAGAGGTGTTATAGGTAATGTTCATTGTTGGAACATATAAATTGATGAGTTTGCGTTCAATTCAGTGAAAAAAATATAGTTTGAAGTTATCATAACCTTGTGTCATAAATTCAAATTGGGAAAATTGAAGAAGTTGAAGTTTAAATAGAATTGTTACATTGTGGTTACACTTGGAATCTTCTATGGAAAGTTTCTCACCCTTTTCAGGCATATACACTGAAGAATCAGTGTTTGAGTTAGGATGAAGACAGGTCTGACTGACTGTCTGTGCAATCAAAAGCAACTTGAGTGCAGTCCTAAGGGATGTAATTGAAGCTTACAGACTTTCGCTGATTACAATTGAGTCAAGAGACCAGACCCCTGGACATTCGATTCTCCATATGTTGCTACATCTGGCAAGTGGAGTGAACCACTATAAAATCTGACGCCCGAAGGTAGAAGTTGAGTTTAAAAAAAATTGTTTGAATAAGTGTCTTGGCGACATAAATAAGGTAACGATTCTAGGGATAATAGTTATTATTCGCGACCCTAGAAAAACGCGTTACCATACATATTCATATATATATATATATATATATATATATATATATATATATATACACTGTGTCCGTAAAGTATGGAACAAATTCATTTTTAGCTAAACATGTCATTTTAAGAAATAATCCTGAAACACGTCGATTTTTGATGTTAATTTACCGTATTTTAAAATAATAATCTAATATACAGGGTGAATTACGTTCGAGTAATGACGTCACCGTCACTTTTTTTAAATGGAACACCCCCATTTTGTCTCAATTTTCGGATTACTCCAGCTGAGCTGATTCCAAAAATGTATCACATGTTGATTCCAATTGGTACAGGGTAGACAGAAATACAATAGTTTTGTGTGTGCTCATAAAGTAACGCGTACCATTCTTTATTAGGTAAATTAACAATATTATCAAAAATACTTATTGTCTAGCGGACAGAATATGCTGGAATACATTACTTTATAAATGTTCGAACTGCAGCCTTTGCTGTATTTGACAGTAACCCAAACGGTGTACAAATTCTTGTTGAACCTTGTGTATGGTTTCTTGCGTAATTTTGTTTATTTCTGTTCGAATTTTCTCTTGTACATCTGCAATATTTGCTGGTTTCGTTTTATAAATAACATTCTTCAGATGGCCCCACAGAAAATAATCCAAAGGATTTAAATCTGGTGACCTCGCTGGCCATTCAGTGGGTCCACGTCTACCAATCCACCTGTTCTGAAAAATTTCATCTAGGTACCTTCTAACATCTACAGCATAATGTGGAGGTGCACCATCCTGTTGAAACCATAAACTTTCATCAAAACCTCCAGGATTACGTCTGCTGGGAAACGAATTACGTAAAGTAGGTACGAGATACCCCCTTAAAAACTCAAGGTACGTTGCCCCGTTTAAATTACCTTCGAAAAAGTAGGGTCCGATGATTCGATTTCGTACAATTCCAGCCGATACATTTACCTTTTGAGGGTATTGTGTATGATGCTCACGCATCCAGTGGGGGTTTTCTTTTGCCCAATATCTACAATTCTGACCCTCACCATTTAACATGAAAGTGGACTCATCAGAAAAAATAATGTTTTGTATCAAGAGAGGGTCTCGGTGACATTTATCCATCATTTCTTCGCAAAATTGGAGTCTTCTATCGGGATCATCTTCGTTTAATTCTTGCACAAGTTTGATTTTATAAGGATGCCATTTTGCAAGCTTCAATAGTTTGTGTACCGTTGTTTTGCTAACACCGATATAGCGACTAACTTTACGAACAGAAGTGTGCGCATCTTCTTCAAAACTCAGTAAAACATCTAATGCTGTATCAGCATTTGCAGGGGGACGAACTGATTTGCGTACATTTTCAACATTACCAATTTCTCGAAATTTCGTTTCAATCTTACTGACTGTTGAACGCGTTATAGGTCTTTCTGGATATTTATCATTAAACAAATTGCACACTTCCATCTGAGTTCGCGATCTGTCTCCATACCCAATCATCATAAGTATTTCAATTCTTTGTTTTACACTTAACTCCATTTCTACTTCCAATTAAATCTAAGCAATCATTCGAATATTCACGAATACCAAAAATATTGTAGTACTAAACTGTCACTGAACATCAATAAATTACTAAACAAATATTGACATTTCCCAAAAAAGTAGACGACTATGTTTTTATAAATAGATAAGAAATATTTTTTGTCATATTCTGTCTGCTAGACCACAAGTACCAAACATGTTTGGAAACAGCTCATTTTTATTACTCTAAACATGTAGCAAACTACGGGGTGTTACATTTAAACCAATTGCCGCTAGACAATAAGTATTTTTGATAATATTGTTAATTTACCTAATAAAGAATGTTACGCGTTACTTTATGAGCACACACAAAACTATTGTATTTTTGTCCACCCTGTACCAATTGGAATCAACATGTGATACATTTTTGGAATCAGCTCAGCTAGAGTAATCCGAAAATTGAGACAAAATGGAGGTGTTCCATTTAAAAAAATTGACGGTGACGTCATTACTCGAACGTAATTCACCCTGTATATTAGATTATTATTTTAAAATACGGTAAATTAACATCAAAAATCGACGTGTTTCAGGATTATTTCTTAAAATGACCTGTTTAGCTAAAAATGAATTTGTTCCATACTTTACGGACACAGTGTATATATAAATAAATATGAATATATATGGTTCGAAAAAAAAATATATAAGAGGCGCTAGCGGTATCCTGGAATGACTTAATATGGGATTATTTTGAGCGTGCGTATACGGACGCTCAAAGATGGTGAATGCTGAAAAATATGTAATTAGAAAATGTATGGTCATCCAAAGGATAATAAGATATATATATATATATATATATATATATATATATATATATATATATATATATATATATATATATATATATATATGTATATATATATAAGGACTGTTTTCCATATTTTGGGTTTTCTCTTCCTTTGGAAGTAAAAATGATTAGTTATCTGTTCTGAGAAGAGCAAATTACAAAATTTGCTCCGTTAAGTTACTGCGTTTTTGATATTCTGGTTTCTTAAATGAACTAAGAAAATTTCAAACGGTACGTTACTGACAAATATGAAATTTTCTCAGTTTATTTTAAAATCCAGAATATCAAAAACGCAGAAACGTATCGGGGCAAATTTAGTAATTTGCTCTTCTCAGAACAGATAACTAATAATATTTACTTCCAGGGAGAGAGAAAACCCAAAATATGGAAAACAGAATTCCGATATCTCCCCAAATAACATTCAGACGCTATCAAGATACAATTATGCCTGAGCTACAATTTCCAAACTGCTTCAGAATTGCTAGGAACAAACTATATTCAGAGCAAAACTTGTGAACTTTCATTTGATTAGATATCGTGAGGCATCGATGCTTGCACAAGGCCGAGGTCATGAGAAAAATAATTTTTGGGCTCTTTGACATGAAAAATGATATAGACATAACGTTTCTCCATCTTCAACGTATTGAAATAATTTTCATTGAATATTACGTTTGATGGCAATTGAATAGTCTTTTTTTTTATTAAGAAAAATGTTATTGGTCGATCGTTGATGATGGTTTTGAAAGACAGAAACGCAGAAAAAAACACGGGATATTATTCATAGACGAAGACTACTGGAATTTGTTGAAAAGAATTGGATCGTGTTTGAACGAATTGAAGTTGGGGGTGGCCCTCGAAGAACAAAACGTCGTATTCAAAAACAAAATATACGAAATCAAAGCAAACCTGCTCAGGCAAATGAAAAAGTATTTATGTGTATTTCGGAAACGGTTAGTGTTACTTCCGAATTTGTTGGATCGTGGCGACAAATAAGATTGAAGGGTTTTACTTTCTGATAGGGATCTGAAAAGGAATAATGAAACCAGTTTTGGCAAATGCATTGTTTCGTGCAGTCTCTCAAATAAAATATTCGATAGTTCTCAATTGCGTTGGGATATAATTTTTTTCATTGAATATTTAAAATCTATTCATACAACTTTGTCATTGATTTTTTTTCTAAGTTCCTGAAATGATTTTTGAGGATGCTACAGCGTCTTGGAACCGCTGAGTTTCAAAACACCTCCATGACTTTGGAGAGGCAGCGAGCACGTTTTGCTGCTGCTAATGTTGATTGTTCGCGTCGTTATCAATATGGATACTGAAAATTTCAAAATGCCTACTCGAAAAACTAGTTATCGTTGGTGTAAGGCGGCAGTCCCACAGAAACCACTATCATCCACGACCACCCACCTCCAACTAGTACAATCGACAGAAATAACGGCTGCAGTCTCACAGCAATCACCCACCGTCATAATTTTTTTTTCACATAGGTTTTGTCACTTTCTAACCATACTTCGTCGTGCCGCAGATTGCAAAACAAAATCGAACAAATTAATTATTTTTATTTCGTGCTATCAATATGTATCATGAATATAAATTGGAAATGTCATCTTCTTCCAACTCGGATGTTTCTTCAGAAACAGATGTGGATGGTTCTGAGACTGCACATTGAACATTTGTTTTGCCGAACCGAATGGAAAACTATCATCTACAAGGCAATATGAAATAATAATGAATAATAAAATTATGCAGCTATCGTAAGTTTGTTTTACGCTAATTTGCAATAATTCAGCTCATGCTTATAATTATTAACAGCTGATTGAAGTTCTAAACCGCATGCGCTGGTGGACTAGTTGCCACCTTTAGAACGTGTTGGGAATTATAAACCGGTGGTTACCGACCGATGATCGAAGGTGGTGACTGGTGGTTTCTGTGAGACAGTACAGCGTTAAATGCATAATATGCTGGAAATTTGGTGGGTGGCCACCAGTGATCACCAGTGGCTCTGTGGGACTGATACCCTATGTGGCTGGTTGTGAAAATTCAACAAGAAAAACACCACAATTTTTTTTTGCGTGTCCTTCGGAAAAAAAGGAAAACGAGTGGTTTTGTGTTGTTCTTCGCAAGTACGTACCAACAAAACCATAATTGTTTTACTGCGAGGATAATTTCACTTTGAAGGATGATATAGAAAACTACATATAGTACTCATCAACGGGTACTACAAGAAAATTGAGTCCCACATTTTCAATGGGTATTTTTTTTATACAATGAGCATCTTGATGCATTTAGGCTTTTATTCGACCATATCGCAACTCATCCCACAATGAAGGGTCGTTTTAAACTCCAAGTTCTGCTAATTCAAACAATTTTTGTGTTGAAACAGTGCTCGCGAAAATAATAAATTATCAGCGGAAGTTCTATCACGATTTGATGAATAAACAAACACATGATTTCACACTCTTTGTATATAATAATATCGAGTAAACTGCTGTCAATTTGTTTTACCTGAGCTGTCACTAAAAATTCGCTTGAAAAGTATTTTTTCGCATCGTTTGTGTGTGGCGCAGAAACAACAGCGGAATTATCGAATTCAGTTAGGACTTCTATGAATTTTTTTGTTTTTCCTACGTTGTCCGCCACATTGTTTTGTGTTTTTGGCGCAGAAACAACCGCAGAATTACTTAGGGCCTGACTAATCCATACGCCACCTAGGAGCAGCACTGTTAATTTGAACGCAACAGCGAATCGTCGAGGACCATCCTCGGCCCGGCTGCATTGGCATTGCATTGATGAAATGTAGAAATGTGTCTGACAGAGAAGCTAATTGAACATGTAAAACAAGATACAATTTTGTATGATTTAGGTCATGAGGATTATGTCTATATGTCATATGTGAAAATCAATGATAAATAGGTACTTATAGGTACCTATATGATTTGTTACAGGATTTAAAAATAATTTTTTTTAATATCATGAGTCCATTTTTTCTAACTAAATAGGACACAAGTTACATTACTTGATGATAAACTTACCTCTTCATTTCATTTCACTATTAACTTAACAGATCCGTTGCATGAGGAGTCATAGAAATCAATGTATAGGTATATAGGTACTACAAATGTTACGGATTCTATTGATCATGAAATTTAGAACTTAAGGTACAAGTTCGTTTTCATTCTCAGCTAAAGCCAACACATCGCTGCATGAGCGGTTCCTACCGCAAATCGCCACATTGTTTTGTGTTGTTGCGTTTACATTTGCATTGGCATTGCATCGATGAAATGTAGGAATGTTTCTGACAGAGAAGTTAATAGAACATGTACAACAAAATACAATTTTGTATGATTTAGGTCATGAGGATTATGTCTATATGTCATATGTGAAAATCAATATGATTTGTTACAGGATTTAAAAATATTTTTTTTAATATCATGAGTCCATTTTATTTTTTCCTTGGAAAAAAACTAAATAAGGGACACAAGTTACATTACTTGATAAATAGTACATACCTCATTCGTTTTTCATCCCCAGCTAAAGCCAACAATACCAACATTTCTTCTTCATCAGAAGACATTTTCGAAAAAAACTGGTACTGTTTATCGCACCGCTAGCGAACTCATTCGTATCGCGTTGGTGTTATTATGAAGAAATTTTTTTTTGTAATGAAAACGATATTAACGCCGAAGATACCGCTACCGTCATATCACGCCGGTGGGGGGAATCCTTTAAAAAAGCTATCGCATGTTTACAACCCCCTGGAAACAAAAAAAGGGTGCTGCTTAAAAAATGTCGCTACAAAAGTTCTATAAATTTTCAGAAGGTTTCCGACAGCGTAATAAAGAGTAGTGCAATAAATTTCCATTTGTAAGTGAATAAATAAATATAAAGGTACTACACTCTAAAAATACTCAAAATAACAACTCAATTTTTGATGTATTGATGTATTTTGGCATAGTTCCATCACAAACGTACAGGGATTTTCACAATGATAAAATCTATAAAATAGCCTGATTCTCTTGATTTTTATAATATTATTTCCATTACTATCGATTGATCTTATATTTTTACCTTTCGCAGCTGCACAATCCGAACAGGAAACGTTTTGAATGACATCTTCTTCATCGACTGTCATTTCCACACGATGCATGTGGCCGGTCCGAGTCCCAACAGTATCGTGACGTCACGCTACCGAAATGTAACTCCAAGCGGACGGAGAATTCACCGATTTTTTTACGAGAAATTAATGTCGAAAATAGTTTCATTCAAAGGTATTATTCTTTTTAGTGATCAATCTCTGTAATAAAGGTGTTTTTATATTGATTTTCCACATCATCCAACCTAATTGGAAATTCAAGGCATTTTCACGTAACTAATTCAATCAATATTTCAATTCTCACTCTATAAGTAGTCATTGCATGAAACTAACATTCTTAATGAATCTCCAGCCGGAATTTTCAATAAATCACCGGAAATCTCTCATCTAATCAAGAAAACGTTCTGTCGATCCTCGAAAGAACCGAGGCAATAATTCCTGGAAGTAAGTTTGAGGTAATGTTATAAGGCTGGTGGGACATCAATCGTTGCAAGACAGCATTTTAATTAAAGCATGTTATCGGTAGGCGCGGCCGCCATAATTCACGCAGACAGACAGACAAGCGGGCGAAGCGCCCGTCGAGCCCTCAGCGCCTCCGACGGACAAACCTGCTGATCCAGGAACAACTTTCATCTGGCCGTGATGCATGACCCCCATTATAGCCGGTATCTATCTTCTTGCACCACCAGCTCTCTAGATTCCGTGAAGGGGTGGATTCGCGAATGATTTCGTACTGAGATGTGTGTAGCACATCACTTCGGTATGGAATAGCCCGCTCTAAAGCGAAAGTACGATAGAAATCGTGTACAGTAGTAGTGGTAGTAGTATTTATTGGCCACATTACATACGAAGTACAATTGGCAGGACAGAATTTCACACAATCGTAATCACAATGATAAATAATAATAATTATACACGGTTTAACCAAATAAGTGCGAAAGTTTCTAGGGGGTGATTTCTTGTGGAAAATTAAAGGGGGTCTTTGATATAAGCTCTTAGGCCTTTTTTTGAAAAGTTACACACTTTCAAATTTTTCTTGAAATTGCTGAAAAGTTGAAGAAATGACTTTTTGTGGGCATGATCTACCAATAAAAAAGCTATTTATGATTTTTTTTTTAATTTTGTTGTGACCTTTTGAAGCGGTGGAACATGAAACCCCTATTCCACTTTTCACCAAAACTTTTGAACGAAACAAAATTTCCCAATTCAAAAATATGTGTTGAAAAGAATGATTCATTGCAAAACTTTTTCAACTCCTTCATTGTGTCCGTAAAAAAATTAAAAACAACATTGTGCATGAACGGATCTTCTGTAAATGGAATCGAAAAAATCTGGTAGGTGGCTGTCACGTTTTGTTTGCACAACATGTTACTCCAATCGTAGTCTTTTGAAATCGAGAAAATCTAGAGTATTCGGTCCATTGTTATTCCTGTGGGTCATATGTTGATAATTGTAGTAATACAGTTAATTGCACCTGAGAAATTTAATTTTGTTGATAAATTTACAGTTTATTGCCCAATCTCAGCTATCTCATCGAATTAGGTGGCTGTCAAGTCACTTTGATTTCTATGTGGTAATTGAAAGTTCAATTGTGTCTTTTGAATCTTCAACTTGAATAATTACACTAACGCTGAAATGGCCGATATGCATTTTATGTATGGTCGTGCCAATGGAAATTCTTTGGAAGCTAGACGGCTCTATGCAGAGATGTATTCTCAGCGCGTGATAACTCATCACACAATGTTTGCACATCTCCACCAACGTCTCTGTGAAAGAGGGATTTTTCAAAAACGAACAACCGATTGTGGTTGTCCACGAGTAATAAGAACGTGGGATGGCGACGATTAGGGAATCTCTGAGCATAAATTCGAGCTGTATCAGTTGCATTCTTTTTTGCTTCTCCAAAAATTAGCAAAACGTCAATGGGCATTTTCATTTGGATGACAAATGACTAACTTTGTTTACCTGTCAGACCCAACGACATTGACGGCGAATTTTTTTTAAAGGAAATAAAATATTTCCGAGTTTTCCTATGGATAGTTGACTTGAATTTACATGGAGAAGAAAACTCACCATTGGAAAATATTCATGTACATTATTTTTATTATCTACGAATGAAAGGTTTTTGGCGGTATAAAATAGGTAATAAGTACTTAACCTACAAGGAAAGATACGAACGCCAATGTATGCAGGTGCATTCGTCACGAAGTTGACTTGACATAATGTGAAAATACCGCTAATTTTGAACTAAGCCAATCTCAAATTGTTATTTCAAAACCAACCAATGGTTATTCATTTTCCCAATAGCCAATCAGACTTTGGGTCTGAAAACGAGCGCATGCGCCTTAAAAAATCATCTAAATGAAAAGGCCTATTTTCTCGTTTCTAGTATAATTTTCCATATCAAATTATAGAAATTTTTAAAAGTGACAGCATATTTATTAGCCTATTTGTTTAGGTAGACCTAGCAATAGCTTCAATTGTTTGTCACGGATAACTAGAATAACAGGACTTCTTGCAATTATTCAGAAAAATAGTGAAAATAAATTGAAAGTGTGTGGTATCAAATTATTCCTAAGAAAATGATCTTTCACAAAAAACCGACGATCAATCCCCTTTCTATTTGAAAAAATCAAGTTAACTGGAAAAATTAATATCTGCGACTTTTAAATATTTCTTAAAACGATTGTGAAGTCATATGCCCAAAAGTCGTATTTTCCCCATGTTACGTGATCAAGAATGAAGCGATTCACACTATCCATGGCATTCTAGATAAAAAATTAAAATTGGAATAAAAATGACTTTATTTGTCAAATATTGACAAGTGAGGTGTTGTTGGATTTAGAATGTCATTCTCGATCGAAATTATTAAAAATATCTATGTCCCATTTAAAAACCGAAAGTTGAGGTACGGCAAAGCAAGCAAATATGTCAAAAAATGTAAATTGAACTATAATACACAACCTCCAAATTTCGTTTTTCTATTTTCAAAAATAAAAAAGTTATAGGCGTGAGCCACCTTAGAGTTAATACATGTGGGTAAATATATAAAATATAAGAGTGGAACATCAAGGAACAAGGAAAGATTCAACCTAAAATAAATAAAATTGAGAAATCTTGGTGACTATAGTAGCATTTATCTATCAGAAAAGTTTTGATTCTTTCAAGGAACATTTTGTCACATCTGACTCGTTTGACTTCATTGGATAACTTATCATAGCAATTGATAGCATTGGACTGGAAGGAGTTTTTGAAATTTGACGTATTCGCAAAAGATATCCATTTTGAGTGTTATGTTCATGTTCTCATTCCGGTTTCCACAAATAATTCCTGGTTTAGACTGGCAAAAGTTATGCATTCAAGGATGAAAATGGAAGGTGCAGTTGATATTTCATTTTCTATGGAAATAAGCCGACATCTCGAGAATCCATACTGAATACGAGCCTTATGATGCGTTTCTGAGCTATAAAACTCTCGAAAATTCTCTTGCTCTACCTCAAGACAAGATATTCATACAGATGTGTGAATGTACCATAGCCTAATATCAACTGAGTAGGCCAGGCACATTCAAGCTATATTTCATCTGCTTTAGGACATGAAATACTTGCAGGTATGGTCCACATGTATTTCCCAATTTAATTTGGCATCTAGATAGAATCCTAAAAATGTAACTTCTTCGGACATTTGAATATCATCAATAGTGCATATATCAGCTGGAGTATTTTTCCTGGAGTGGAATTCCACAGATATTGATTCAGAGGTGTTAAAAATGATCTTATTCCTTTGGCACCATTCACTGAACTGATCAATAACATTTTAGGATTTGCTGATGAGTTGTTCAATATTTTGGCCAGATAATGTTATGGTGGTGTCGTCAGCAAACATTGTACGGCCGTCCATAATGTGTTGTGGTTGGTCATTTACATATGAGAGAAATAGCAATAGTCCTAGAACAGAGCCCTGAGGCATACCAACTTTTAAATTCCTTGGTCCAGAGAACGCACCATTACAGGTTACGACCATATATCTATTTTCCATGTAGGACTCAATCCAATTCATAAAATTATAGGGAAGACCAATTTTTGAATTTTTTGACCAGGAATTTAGGGCAACTGTATCAAAACTTTTGATAGGTCAAAAAATAATGGGGAACATATTTGTTTTTATCAGTCTCAGTATATATATATATATATATATATATATATATATATATATATATATATACAGGGCGAGTTTCTAGCTTGGAATAAATTCAGTAACTCAGAGACAATTGTTTTGTTAGAAATATGCCCGGACAAGTCGTTTTTTCGGTGTCTCAAATTTGAGATATGACAATCCTAATTTTATGATGACTATTCTTGAAGGATATAGTGAGTAAAATATGCTTACCAAATATAAATTTTTATTCCTTGTCGTTTGACAGATATGTAACGAACATCAACTAATGCGAGAAATGAAGGAATCTGACTCAATGAAATTTAAAAAAATGGACAGGGACGGGCCCACGTGGGGGGCGCACCCCCCAATGTTGGGAGTTGACAATGGGACTCTGAGGACGATTTGAACACCACATAAACACATGTCGTTCACAAAAAGTGGGGTGTGACCTTTTTTTTTGTTGTTTAGTTATGAAGTTGGGAGAAAATCCATACTCCCCCCTCCAATAATTTGCCTTTGATCCGTCCCTAAGGTATGTGTTTATAATTTCCTATCAAACTGGGTTCATGTTGACAATGTCAAACAAAAAAGTTGAATAAAAACAGGTAAGGAGAGTAGCATCGTATCGAATGAGGATATTTACCAAGGTTATTAGTTTATCGTTTTGTGAGAAGCGACGTTCGTTGGAAAAACCTAACAAAATGAAACCCACCAGATTTAAATTTCAATGATGGGCTACGGAGATAGGACGAGAACACAAAATGAAGTTATTCATTTATTCAGAGGAAAGTATCCTGATTTACCACCCATATTGCAGAGAACTATAAGCAAGATTGAAAAATAGTTTCGGGAAAATGGGCATTTGAGAAAAACAAAGAATCATCGTCAGAGTGCCCTCAATGAAGATGTCGAAATGAATGTACTCCTCTCTGTTGAAGAAAATCATCATGTTCCCGCTAGGCAGACAGCTAGGGAACTCGAAATTAGCCAGTCTTCAGTGATGAAAATTCTGAAAACCCATAAATTTCATCCTTATAAAATGACAATCCTCCAGGAACTCACCGAAAATGATCCGGATAGAAGAATCCAATTCTGCCAAGAAATGATCGATCTACTGGACAGAAATGTTGTAAACATAGAAAACGTCTTGTTTTCTGACGAATCAACGTTTACGTTAAACGGTGAGGTGAATCGTCAACATTGTCGTTATTGGGCAGACAACAACCCACACTGGATGAGGGAAGGCCACACTCAATATACATCAAAAGTTAATGTTCGGGATTGTTGGTAATCGAGTAATAGGACCAATTTTCTTCCAAAGAAACCTCAATGGAAATAGATGTTCAGAATTCTTCTGGGAAGAACTAGTTTCGACTTTGGCTACTCTGTTTCCTGAGCCGATGCCCCGAATAGAAACATCTAGTTTCAACAAGACGGTGCGCCTCCCCATTTAAAAAGACCTGTCCGTGCGTATCTGGATGATGTATTTCGAGGCAGATGGATTGGTAGAACAGGAGCTGTTGAATGGCCTCCCAGGTCTCCGGATTTAACACCTATGGACTATTCCTTATGGGAGTACTTGAGAAGCACGGTTTTTAACACCAAACCGTCAAACATTGAGCAGTTACAAGAACGAATACGACAGGAGTGTAGACTAATTTCCGCCCAAGTAATTAGAAATGTTCAAAACGAGTTCAAATTCTGTTTGGGATAGTGTCAGTTAGTTAATGGACAACATTTTGAGCTTTCATTGAAGAAACATATTTGAGTTGATATCAGATAGATCATGATGTTACACAAAATTTGTATTGTTCGTGTTGAATCCAGGTTCTTCTTCATTTCACCTGGATTCACAATGTACGAACAATACAAATTTTGTGTAACATCATGGAAACTAACTTCAACATGAATGTTAGTTACAATATGAACTGTAATTACAAAAATAAAATAACTCACCTGTATTGTTCTTCGATTGTAGTCTCCCTGATGATGCAAACCCCAATAATTTCGAGTTTATATATATATATATATATATATATATATATATATATATTCATGTATATATATAATTTCGAAATTCGGCAGCAAAAGACTAACAATGGAAATCAGTGAACTCATTTTTCGAAATGCAATGAAAATGAAATAAATAAAAACATAAATACGTTCACTAAAACCACAGGTAGTGTACAATTGCGAAGGTCAGTAGAGAAATTAGGACATCCGCCTAAAAATTCTTATAGCTTTTTTGGAAAAATAAAACGAAATATGCATGGTCACAAAATGATCGTTATACTGTACTACATGGACACAATCCTGATGATTTGAACGATCTCGTTAAGAGATGGAAAAATGATTCAACAGTAGTGTTTGACATCGATTAGCGAATAATGATTTCGATAGATATTCGATTTAATATTTTCACCATCAGCCTGTTGGTCCGGTTCTTTCGGAAAATATATTGATAAAACGTTGCTGTTAATGGAAATAGGAGTAGATCGCACCATATATTGGGGTGAAAGACGAAACAAGTGATTTTCCGCCTGTTATAATCTGTTATTGACAGAACTTATGAGGAAGAAATCAATGGCTATTTCAATCTTCTTACGACTGAAATTATTTGAGTAGGAAATACGGTTTTCAGTAGTTCTCGCTGAGAAAGGCTGACATAGAAATTTTCCCTTTACCAACGCCCCATGCCAATTCCTGGCATTTCACCATGTCTTACAAATCGAAAAGGAAAATCGATTAGGAATTTCTGTTATAGAAATATTCCTCCTTGAAATTATTGATAATCTCTTCAGAGATTCCCCATCCCGCGTTTCCCTTCCATATCGTCAATACTTACCAATAATACTCGAACCGTTTGCCTGAACTAAACTATTTATTTACTGATAATTCTTAACTGCATGTTGAACAGGGTTGCGACTGGTTCAGAACTCGGAAGTGTGATCTGTGATTAACAGGTGCAACGTCACACATGCAAAAATGCCTGGGCGACTTGGGATACAATGCTGCCGACTTTCATAGTTGAAATCATTTATTCGTGGTAGAGAAAAAAGCCAATAAAGAGAAAGAAAAAACACAATGCAATATAAACGTTTATTGAAACAGATCATGACACAAAATGTAGTAATAGTGGGGAAAAAAGTATAGTACAATAACGAAACAATACTATTCATATTCAATTACAAAAATGATTCATAATAACACCAAAAACTTCATGATATATTTTTCTCATACCATGTAAATGTATATAAACGTTTATTGAAACAGATCATGACACAAAATTAGTGATGTTAGGATTTGAAAAAAAAATTATAGAACAATAACGAAACAATACTGTTCATATTCAATTAAAAAATCAATCAAATTTCCATTGAAGGAGTAGTATGTCAAGTACCGGCAAAATCCATATTATCCAAATAATATTAAGTACCTGGGCGACCGAGCTTCACTCGGTGTTTTTTTTTTTGTAAAATGGTGTTTTTTCGGAGATACTTATTTAGATAAACTTCAAATATTCGGATAATGTTATAACGCCATCTCATATAGGGGTATTTCCTGAACAAAACGTGGTTTAACACAGCAATTTTTTTTTTATAACCCAAGCTAAACCGGTATTCCAGACGTCGTATTTAAATCTGGTGGATTCGCCTGTTCAAACCCAACCTATAATTAAAAAAAAATGTGTGAAATCGCGTTTTTTTCCAGGAAAGACACCTATTTGAATGAAATATGAACGTTTATTAAAACAGAATGTAGTAATGTTAGGATTGTGGAAAAAATATAGTACAATAACGAAACAATACTGTTCATATTCAACTAGCAAATGTGATTCATTCACTTTTCTCCCCATTGTATTTGAGAGAAAGCCCAATCAAAAAGAATGTTTACTCATATTCATTGAAATACTAGTTATTGGTATAACTCAAACTCTGACACGTTTCTAATACACATTCACTTATTTTATTGGTTTGAAAGAAGTTCAAAGCTTCACGAAATCGTGAAGGTCTGCGGAATAAAAATTCACAATAAGTTTTTCAGAACTCATCTATACTTTCAACTCACAAAGTAATCTGATGCATTCTGTTCAGTATCGCCTATCAGTATTTCCTTACAAATGTCACGTTTTCATCAATACATCAAGGAACAAATTACAAAACAAAGACCACAACCCTCCCATCCGCAGGCACGTTGAGGAAAGGGAGGGCAAACTTCCTCTCCTTTCCTAGCCAAATAGTCAGTGAGCCTGACTAATTTAATCCTGATTTCACGGATTCTGGCTGAACGTTTTGCATCTTAGAAAATAACGTTTGTGGAATTTACTTACTTCCACCGATTTTTCACTTTTAGATGCGGAACATATATTTTCTCACCGAAACGAACTTATTTATTCTGACATATTACTGGTGATCCTACATCAGAGTTCCATGATGGAGGATGGAAATGGATGTTCACTTACTATCCGTTCGTTTGTCTCTCACGACCGGTCTTTCTTCAAAATATTTGACAGGAATACTCGGAATTTGACATGGAAACCAAACACGCCCACATAATTTCTTTTAACTAAATCCAACTAAATATTTTTTAAAATAAATAAAGCATTATTTCGCAACAGTCATGTGATCATTTGAACAGACCAGTTACAAGGATTCTACAGCGATTAGTTACAGAATGTCTTGATTGTCGGATCGATAAATATTGCAAAAAGGTTCTTTCTAGGAATTCAGATGATTATATTGTTCGAATGATTGAAATATTTCTCAAATGCAATAATTGTTTAACTAATTGATAAAATAATTTTATCATTATGGTTGGTGAATCGTGAACTCCTATCTCAAATCTCCCGATCATTTTCTGTTCTAGAGCGCTCTGGATAATTTGTTCGTGAGAGACAGCCGAATTATAATTTACCCTCCGTAGCGACACATTCAGATTTTTTTTCTGAAAGGTGTGTGAAATGCACGTGTTTTTCCCAGTCATTTGAAATTGTACCTGGTGCGTGAGTCAGACATGTACTTGAAAATTTTCCATCAGCATTATACAAGTCAGGAATGAGATACTGCCAAATTGTATTGCAAGTAGAACAGGAAATAATATTAAACATCAAAAATTTTTTTTTTATTGTGCATACTGTATGATTGCGCAACACGGAATAAATGAAGCGTCTGTTCAGATAGATATTTTTCCAACAGGTTTACACCCAATACAGGAAATGTACAAAGGTTAGATGAAATACAAATAATTACTTAAATGTATAGCTAAAACTCTAGGTGGAAAGAAGATGTGTAATGACAATCACTAGAAAACCTTTCAAAAAAAATCAAAGATGAAAAATTCTATTGGGAATCTATTTCAGAATGGAACTTGGGGAACTATCATTAATATCGCACATATCACAAATTGAATTGAAATCATTACAAATGACTGACAGGGGTGCTTTGAGACTATAATTTGTTTTACTACGATCGCAGTAAAATATCGTTTCATATCTGGAACTCAGGCGTGGAAGTTGATCTTTTGTAAAAGGAACGCACACGAGATCTTAATATGTAGAAATTTATAGAGAAATGAGGTTGTAACAACAATTTGTCGTGTATTCAGCGATATTACAGTAAACTGATCCGAAAGAATATAATAATCAGGTCCCCTTTGAGGATATATTCCTGCGACCTTGAAAGACAAATATTTCAAGATTTTTTTTGGACAGCTTCAATATAATGTATGTTACAATTGTAAATTGGATACCATATCAACACCCCATCTTCTAGTTTAATGTTAAATAGTGTTATGATTGTGTCTATATTCTTTTCACACCTCATTATGAAACCTAACATTCGATTCGCTCATGAAATAGCCTGATCTATATGAGAAATAAAAGTTAATTCCAAGATCGTCATTTCATTCACTCGATTAATTGTGTTAGTATCAATAAATAAAAAATTCTATTGTATTCTCCTCTAGAGAATAAGATGTAGCATTTCGAAATATTTAAAGTAGTGATTTCTGGAGCACCAATTGGATACCAAGTCGATTTCATTTGTAAGTTTACGCAATCTTCATAATTATCAATCATTTTGTATACTTAGGTCATTGCGTAAAGGAGTTTTGGGCATTTTATCTTTTCAGCTAAGTCATCGATAAAATGCAGGAATGAAAGAGGCCCAAAATTCGAGCCTTGTGGCACTCCCAGGCTAGGGTTGTATAAGGAAGACTGAAAACTTTCATATTCCACGTATTTTTTCCTGTCAAACAGATAGCTTGTTAAAAGCTCAATTAGACTTCCAGAAAAGCCGAACGCTGGTAATCGCTGGAGAAGATTGTAAAAATCAATTTGATCCAACGCCTTTTGCATGTCCGTTTAAACTACGTCGACCTGTTGTTTTCGACATAGAGCATCTGATACATTGATTACTATCGTTTCGGACGTCCATCGTCTTTATATATTTAAAAGGTTTTCACGACGTTCCGTATGCTTGTATCTGCAATCGTCTTCAGGTGAATACTGACAAGTTTAGGTGCCTACCAATTTATATGACTGTCGGCGTGATGCGTGATTCCGCCATGTGCAGGGTGCGTGTATTTGCGCGGTGTGGTGGTGCCTGGTTTCGTGCCTTGCACCGCAGAAGAGCAATCAGGGATTCATACGTTCTGATCTCAAAGCTTGTTTGACTGAAGGCTTTTTGGCTTGATGTAGGGCCTCTTGAACTTCCGTTTGAACAATGCTCCTCCTATGGCCTTGCGTCGTCCCATAGAACTCGATGGTGCTCAGTCAGGCGTGTCATCGATTCCCGTTTTGATAGCTCCACGTTGAGTCCATTTCTGTGCTCATCCAATCTTACCGATAACGGTCTCCAATGTAGAATCTCCGCATTCACTGGAACTTCATAGATACAATTCTTACAGATTTCATTTTGCTGTCAGGTTTGGTCTTGGTCAGAAAATCCGTGAGTACTGCCGGATTGGAAGCATCTCTTGATGCTGAACTTGTTCCCGATCCTTCTCGGAGACCTCGATGTAGGAAGGCAGATCACTGCTTTGTTGTTCTCAGATGTCTTCGTTCTCCGGAGTTGTTTCAATACTTCTTCCAGAGTTTCGGGATATCCATTCCGGTGGAGGTCCTTCTGATGGTTTAATTCGGCACCTAGTGACTCCACGTCGCTGCAATATGCGTCGCCTTTTACCAAATGTCTCACGACCTCTCTTCGTCGAACTCGGATGGTTGGAGCGTAACGAGTACTGCGTATGTGTCTTCTTTTAGACGGAGGTGCGGATTTCATTGCCTATCTCTCAACGTTCACATCGAGAAGGCACTGTTGGTTTGTTTCCATCGTGAATTTTATCGAATCCCTGATTCTGTTGATTTTGAGAAGAATCTTGAGATGTTTGTCTCCGCGATTCCATATGATGAAGGTATCATCCACGACCTCAACCAGCTTTGGTTTGTTCGCTCCAGTAATTCTTCGACACTCATGTAGGTGGCGATGATTGAGAAGGGAAGATCCCATCGAGTGCGTCGACTTGAGAGAAGAATCGGTCCTTTTCCTGGAAATATGAGTTCTGACGCACTGCAGATTCCAATATTGCGTGGGTAGGGTCAGTCTTCGTGCAGCTGGTCATCTCTTCGAGTTTCTTTAATGATACTGAGATTCTTATAGGACATTGGTGTAAAGGCTCTCCACGTCGAAGCTCAGGAAACGATCTTCTGGTCCAAGTTCAACATCTGTGATGTTATCAGTGGAGTGCTTGTTATTCTTGACGTATGAACTGCTATTTCCTTGTAAGGGTTGTAGTATCGGTAGGATGTATTTCGAAAACTTGTAGGTTAGTGAGTTCCGTGAGCTGGTGATCGGTCTCAGTGGCATGTCTGGTTTGTGGATTTTCAGAAGCCCGTAGAGACCTAATCTAACCTAACCTACGAGTTATCGAAATACCTCCTACTAATACTACAACCCTCACAAGGAAATAGCAGTTCATACGTCAAGAATTCCAAGCACTTCGTTGACAGCATCACAGATGTTGAACTTGGACCAGAAGATCGTTTCATCAGCTTCGACGTGGAGAGCCTTTACACCAATGTCCCTATAGAGGAATCTGTCAGTATCATCAAAAGGAAACGTGAAGAGGATGACCAGCTGCACGAGAGGACTGACCTTCCTACCCACGCGATATTGGAATTACTGCAGTGCTGCCTACAGAACTCATATTTCCAGGAAAAGGACCGATTCTTTTCTCAAGTCGACGGACTCCCGGAGGGATCTTCCCTTTCTCCAATCATCGCCAACATATACATGGATTGGTTCGAGGAATTGGCTATACGGGAGGCAGAATACAAACCGAAGCTGTGGTTGAGGTACGTGGATGACACCTTCATTATATGGAATCACGGAGACAAACATCTCCAGGATTTCTTCTCAAGAATTAACAGAATCAGGGATTCGATAAAATTCACGATGGAAACGGAAACCAACAGTGCCTTACCCTTCCTCGATGTCAACGTCGAGAGGATAGGCAATGAAATCCGCACCTCCGTCTACAGAAAGAAGACACATACGAGGCAGTACCTCAGCTACAGCTCCAACCATCCGAGTTCGACGAAGAGAGGGATCGTGAGAGCGACGCACATACGCAACGACGAGGAGTCACTAGATGCCGAATTAAACCACATCAGAGAGGACCCCCACCGGCATGGATATCCCAAGAAACTCCTAGGAGAAGTATTGAAACAACTCCGGAGAACGAAGACATCTGAAGAGCCACAACAAAGCATAGTGATCTGCCTTCCATACATCAGAGGTGTCTCCGAGAAGATCAGAAGGATCGGAAACAAGTTCAACATCAAGAGCTGCTTCCAATCCGGCAGTACTTTACGGAGTTTCCTGACCAAGACCAAACCTGACAACAAAAATGAAATCAGTAAGAATTGCATTTATGAAGTTCCAGTGAATGCGGAGATTCCTACATTGAGAGACAAAGAGACCGTTATCGGTAAGATTGGATGAGCACAGAAATGGACTCAACGTGGAGAAACATCAAAATCAGGAATCGCTGACCACGCCTGGACTGAGCACCATCGAGTTCTATAGGACGACGCAGGTGCTCTACATAGAGAGGAGCATTGGTTCAAACGAAAGTTCAAAGAGGCCGCCTACATCGAAGCCAATAACGCCTTTAGTCAACCAAGCGTTGAGATCAAGAACGTATGTAAGCCCCTGATTGCTCTTTCTGGCGGGCTGCAGAGGCGCGAAACTTCACGCACACCACACCGCGCGAAACTACACGCACCGCTGCACATGGCGGAATTGCACGCATCATTGCGCCGACAGTCATATAGATTGGTAAGTAGCACCTAAACTTGTCAGTATTCACCTGAAGACGATTGCAGAAACAAGCATTCGAAACGTCGTGAAAACCTTTTAAACACATAAAGACGATGGACGTCCGAAACGATAGTAATCAAGTTAACACATCGTCTACAACCTTCAAACAAACATCTGATACATGTTGTGAGCGACATGCAAGATTGATCACACACGATTGTTTTTCAACAAACCCATGTTGATCGTCCGAAATTATATTCCTGATGGAGTTATAAATGGAAGAATACAATATATTTCGTAAAGTTTCTAGAAGTTGCATAATATTGGAATAGATCCAAGTTTTTCAACAGAGTTGCGTCCTCTTTCTTTAAAATAGGACGCACACGGGCTGTTTTCCATATTTCGGGAGATGTTGAAGTTTTCAGTGACAGGTTGAAGATATGAAGCAGAAGGGTTATTGAGGGGTGGATACATTCTTCCACCAGAAAGCTCGGTATGTGGTTTGGTCCAATCATTTATGATTCTATTTCCAACCGATATGGTCCATGAGTTGATTGGTGAGTTTAATCAGTATCACTTCTTGTTCTTAGGCGAAATAAGTGTTGATACCAAAATGATTCTGATTTCAGTATTAATGATTGTAATTTGAGCAATGTGTATGCTGATCCTCTGATAGAATACCTGAAAATCCTGTGAAAAAACGGTTGAATATAATCATATAGTAATTAACATTGGTTAACTGCAGAAAATCGTTCAAGTTGTGGAGTTTGGATGTTTTTTACAACCAAAAGAGTTTTGAATAGATAAATACACTCGAAAATTATATCTATAGCAACGTAACAATATCCATGAATATCCTTTCACCAGCCATCAAATGAAACTGAATAGACTAACATCCAATTATTCATTACTATTATAGAAAATGACTCTGAACTAATGACTGCAAAAAATTATCATATTGATGTTGAGGATCTCAATCATCTGTGTTTTTTGAATGATGTTATATTTATAGCGTGTTGAAAGAATTGAAGAGAGCTCTGCGAAAAGCTAGTCTGGGAAGTAATTGAGACAGAAATGATTATCAATCCAGTCCCTGGCGATCAACACGATACAGGAGAACCTAAAGTGAATTGAATTTCGAAGATAAAAATATAGAAAACCGAGGACGGTATGAGATGATCACTATTATGATGGTTGATTTGATCGAAACTAATTTTTGGATTATATATGAAAAGTGACATTTATCCAATTTTAATTGTTTCGTGTGGATTGATTCAAATTTATGAAGGCTATCAGCTAGTGAATTATGCAGGGGAATATCTTGATAGATCCCCAGATATTCAGAGATGAAAATACTTATGCAGGGCAAATAACCTGATCGAAACAGAGAAAAAACCTGATATGTCCATAATTCAAATGTTGGTATGACAACACACTGATTTGTCAGTTTTTGGAAACCATTATCCATTGCAACTGATGTCGATTTTTTATTTATGTAATCAGGTATAATAAGTTTGCTTTTTTCTAATTATTTTGATAATTGCCCTCCTTTTGGAAATAAGGCTATTGTGTATAAGTAGGTACTAAAGTGTCTGGTGACTCTAGCGTTGTCGAAAATGCCAAACAGTGAAAATAACGATTATGAATCTAACAAACAGTCTTTTTCAAAACAAACGTAAACAATTTGGCTGAATGAGTGATGTCAACAAGAAACTCCATCTACAAACTCACGAAGCAGGTGAATCTTGTAACTGTAAAAAAAATGCTTTGATGTACCTAGTTAATATAGCTGAAAGGAATAGAATAGTGAAATTTATGGATGAAATGGAAAGTCACGATCATGAAAATATATTTTTGATTGGTTTGATTATAGTGCTTCAGGTTAAGCGAAGGCCTCTTGAAAATGAAGACAAGCCAAATTTTAGAGACGCAAGTTTTCGGTATCGAGTCCGTATAATGAAAAATAAAAAGTTGAAGAAGTTTTTGTTTGCAAAAAGGCTTTTATATCTCTTCATGGGATGAAAATAGGAAAATTGGATTATTTGGTTTCTAAATTGAAAGAATCTGGTTTATCAACTCCAGATTCAAGAGGTTAGCATTCAAATAGACCTCGTAAATTGAGTGAGAAAGCACGTAATTCAATTCGTGACCATATTGATTCTTCCAAAGTTTGTAGTAGTCACTACAGTCTTGCAGATTCTGACAAAACTTACTTAGATGAAGATTTGAACATTTCTGAAATGTTTAATTCATTTAAGGAGGCTCATTCTTATATACGAGCTGTTTGTTAGCTATAAATCGTATCGTACTATTTCTAACCGAAACTTAATATCGCCCTTGGTTATCCACGAACTGATACATCTTGTGATAAGCATGCAGCTGAAAAAAAGAACCAGCAGTTAAAAATGTATGGAGAAAAGAATTAAAAAACCCTTTAGTTTCGGAAAAAAAATGAGGGCGATGGAAGCCATGCATGACATATAGAAGCAATTTATATGAATTATTCTGAAAACTTAACTTAACAACCAATGAAGTGTAATATGAAAGCCAACTGTCTATTTTTCCCTTTAACATTGTCAAATGCAAAAAGTGTGTTCTATCTCTATCCGGGAACTGTAGCCAAAAAGGGAAGTGATAATTTTGTATACAACCACCTAGATGAACGAACTACAGATTTTGAAATATTTTGCGACTCATGTGGGGGGCAAAATAAAATGGGACACCAATCAGACAACTTCATCATTGAGAAAAAATTCACTTTCCCTATAAAAGGCCACTCGTACTTGGAGTGTGACAAAAATACAGGATTGATTAATCACAAAACCAGAGCAGAACTTCCTCAGGATTGGTTAGATTTTTCAAGAATTCCCGTAAAAAAACGGATGCTTTCGATTTCGAAGAAGTAAATCAAGATTCAATAAAATACTGGACAGGTCACTTAGATAAGATATACAAAAAGAAACAGCCTTTTTGTTCGAGACCTGTTAGCGAATTATTGGTCTCTCAGGAACACTTGGTATTGATTCGCTACACAACTTCATATAATGGTCCATGGCTGGAAGCAGCAGTACTTCACCCCAAAAGGAAAAAGAACTTCAAGGCTTCCTACCCTCTCAGATAGGGCAGTGTAGCTGCAGCAGCCAACTCCCTCATCAAAATTAATTAAAGACAATGGGAAAAACAAATTGATAAGGTTGAATTAACACATTTTGTTGTTTATTTGGTTCAATAAAACCCTGGCTACATTGTATCCAGACTGGATTATACCGTAGTGAATACAAATCAATGCGATAGAAACTCTTCAAGAAACAGCTGATAGGCAGTACATAGAAATGTCACCTGATGGCGATGCCGTGTTGGGCTCACAATCGTTGAAAAATACCTTTTTCCATTGCCATCATTTACGATTCCAGAAATCATACAGTGAACTTGGTGCTCCGGATTAGGGATTCCTTCGACAAAAATTTCGTAATTTATGAAATATATATCGACAGTGGTGCTTGAAGGATCTTTTGGTCTGTTATTCGCGCAAAAACTGCACAGTAGTAACGTCAGATAAGAGGTAAGGTAATGAGTGCCAAAGTGCAGAGCGATGAAAACATTCAACCACCAAATCAGTTCAAAACAATAAATTGAATTGACCTCGAACGAATAGCAATATAACGATTGAACATGCGCCACTTTCAAATTCAGTATTTGTATTTTGATAAATATATAGGTATAAATCAAAAAAATTATTTTTTTGTACTCATAATCAGAAAAACTTAAGAATATTTTGACAAACTATATGATATAATGACAATGAATTTTGAAACCTGGTACATACAGGGAACACATTATTCATTGCAGGGTGATTTTCCAAATATCTTGGATATTATCGAAAGTTGCGATGTGGGCAGAGGAAGACAGAGTGTAGGACCTATTCACAGACTACAATGTGGAAATATCATGATCGGTTAATTTTTAGATGTTCAAATACCATAAGATCTTGACTATTTCCTGTGCAAGTTTGGAAAAAAAAGTCGATACCAGCCCGTTCGATATTGCCTTGATTAACAGAGTTAACCAAAGTTTCAGATGGCGGTAACTAAGTTTGTAAGACGTACTGCGCCATCTACTAATGAAGTGCCGAGTGTTATTTGACACCAAATAGTGTCGCCCAAAAATGGCAAACAATAACGAATTAGTAAATACTTTGTAGTTTTCAGGCCTGTTATTTAGCTTCTGCTAATCTCGTCTAGGTATCACCCTCTGAAAGTATTTAGCGGCAAATTTCTTCAGTTTTATACTCAGACACTACCGTATGAAGCAGAAGCAATTTCGTTGAGCCGTACCAGAAAGCATCCTAGTAGCATGGGCGCGTTTGCACCCTACTTTTTGTTCATCTATGCCTTGTAACCAACATCATATGTAACTCCAACTCAATATGCCACTTTACTCAGGAACAGCCATTGTTAACCCGGGAGAACTCGCGTACTATTTAACGACGTGAGAACTCGCGCCCATAGATCTTTTCTAACGCGAGCTCGCGCGTATAGATATCTTCTAACACTGACTTTTCATGATAAAAACTATTTAATATTGATTCTAGTTGATTTATTCTGAATTCTAAAAACTAAACACAGAAAAATACATAATTATTTAAATTTACTTGTCACTTTCGTTATTATCTACACATTTATAACAAATGAAAGTTGTTCTAGTTGTGTGTTCTTTACAGATTGGAGTTTGGCATCTGTGGCATTTATGTTGGGTGAATCAATTCTTTCTTACTGCACAGAAACCACATCTTGGTTTACCTTCAGAATTTTGAGATGTTGAAGGTTTCGGGTTATTATGTGGTTTTATATTTGTAATAGATTTAATTCTTTGTCAAAGATTGAATGGTAAAGTTGTAATTGAAGCTCGCTGTACAAGAAGAGGTCGTGTAAGTTGCTTTGATAATAAGTTGAATTTTCTTCGTGTTAATATGATACCACTGTTACTTTTGTTAATAATTTGTGAATTGACAGTGGCAATATTCAACAAGCTGCAGAATATAGTCAATGGCCAACGATTGGACACTCCGGTTACAGAATATTCGGCTTTCATTCTGTCGAAGACATCAACTCCCCCTTTCGTGAGGTTGTAAAACGTAATTATTTCTGGTTTATTTTCCGCGGATTCGGCGCCAATTGAGTCATCATAATGTAGAGTGGAAAGCACATTTTTGTTTTTCTTTGGAAGAAATGAAGCTAGCAAACAACGGTTGGGAGAAACTCCAAAAGCAAACATACTACTCTGTATAGGACGATCTTTCACGTCAATAAGCCGAGGTGGAATTTCTCGCTTGTTTTTTCGTAATGTGCCCACAAGTGTTAACTTGTGATCAGTAAACAGATCATTAGCAAGTTTAACTGAGGTGAAATAGTTATCTGCTGTAACGTTTCGTCCCTATTTGACAATGGTTTTGATGAGACGTTTGACTACACTTGCGGCATCATTAGGTACTTGGTAAGCACCGACTGGCTGTTTCCCAGCATAAATTTCCATGTTATTGACATAGAAAGTCCTGGAGTCGACAGGGGCATATATTTTGATCCCATATTTTGCGGGATTGTTGGCAATATATGTCGGAAGCATCAACGTCCCCTAAAAGCCTCCAGCATTTCGTCAATGGTGACATACTCCCCTACCGTGTAATAGGAAGAACAACGTTGAACAAATTGTGGTCACACACTGATCTTATTGGTGCCACATTATCTGTCTTTGATCTTTCATACCTTGTATCCATATTATCAAATCTTATCGCTCGCACCAACAAGTGAAAACGTCTTTTGGACATTACAGCGGCGAAGAAATCCGGTGCTGATCCATCTTTGGACCATAGCTCATCTGTGTTTACGTGCTGAGCCGTTTTCATGCTGGCCATGTACAACAGTCCTATACACGCAGATATTTCTCCAAAATCTGATGATAAACAATCCCTTGACCGTTTATAAGATGATCGTATTTCATCTAATTTTTGGTTGGTATGGATTACAATTTCTGCAATAAGGCCATCGGGGAAAAATAGTTTCCAACAATCCACAACTTCTTTAGCGTTTTTTCCTGCAGCCTTCACACCAGGAAGTTTAGATATGATGTTTTGTGCACGTATTTTTGTGATAGGAAGGTCTGGTTTATGTTTCAGTCATGTAGTGCCATCTTTTCCTATCCACCGAGGTGACATTAGCACTTGCTTATCTCTGGGGGATAATGCCGTTTCTCCATCATCGTCAGATTGCTCAGTGTCAGTTGCATGAACACTATGCTCAGAAGGGGCATCTTCAATGTCAGAATCTGACTCAATGGCTCCGTCACATTCATGATCTGAAATCTCTTCAAACCATTTCAACAACTGTTGCTCAGTTTTAGAATCCATTTTTTTTCTGTAGAAAAGCTTAAATTAATGAAGGAAAAAGCAAAAAACAGTAAAAAAGTTACCTGCTAATTTGATGCAATAAAAAATTATCAACAATATGGAGAAAAGCACATATGTTATCACTCGCGTCGATAGATTTTTCCTAACACACTCCACCGACTCGATCGCTCGCGCGCATGATTAATACTAACTCTAATTTATTTAGAGCCACCACAACCCCCCACTCACGCCCCTACAAGCATGAACTGGTTAAGGAATTCTACAGAAGGCATTCCTAAAATATGAAATCAATTTGACAAGAGATAAAGAAAAGTCTGTAGTGCAACTGAAAATGTTAGATTTTATCTAACAGTGCGAGTCCTCCCGAGTTAATAAGTTTACAACATATGGCAAAAGTTTCGTTATGGAACTCAACAAAAGGAATTCCATCGAGGATAATGGTTGCAATCCCCACAATATAACTTAAAAAATATGATATTCAAATGTATGGATATTTAAGAAAATTCAATTGGACAAATCAAGTTCAACAAGAATACCTTCAGCAATAACGTGATTTCCGTCACATTTGAGAGAAATCCTCATGACTTTACCTTTCGTTTCTAGTGACGAAAGTTAAATTTATATTTTCAATTATTTCCCGCCCTCGTATATAATGTTTTGATGACTTTAAATTATTAATAAATAAAGACAGGAATCATTTCTTTAATTATAATGCTTTTTTTTTACTTTTGTTTAATTGAAAAGCAAAATAGAATCGTTAAAATACCGTGAGATTTAAAAACAATTTATATCTAGTTGTCTGGTTTCATCAGTTTGACGTTCCTCGTTAATTGTTTAGCATTGTCAGTTAGCACTGAAAGCATTTTCAGTTTTTTAATTTATCATGATTTCTGATTCGGAAAGTGATTAAGATTTTCCAAATACACCACCAAAAATAGCAAATCAAGCTGAGGAAACCTCTTTGGATATATTAGCAGTAAAATCTAAAGAGAGATTGGAAAGTTGATAATCATGTAAATCCATTTTAAAAAATTGTGCTGTTTGCGTATTTTGGTTGGTTGTCAAAAAAAATTGAGTCATCGACGCTATGGTCTATGTATTCGATGTTGAGAACCACTTTATCGATCAAAATTAATATCGATATCAGTAAATATCCCAAGTTACGTTCTTTTTTTAAATGAAAATCTGATGGTTTTGAAAGTCAAAAGTAGAAAAAAAATCTTCCGATGGAATACACACTTTCTCAAAGAATGCACCTGACTCCAAATACTTAATGACTAAGGTAAGTTGATTTCTCTATTATTGTGACAAATTCTTGATGATATTAATATTAACGTTCGTTGGTAGCCTTTGTTTTTGGAATTTCGGGGGCTTGTCGTTGCCATGGATTAAAAGATTTGACAGTAAATTATGTGAAAGATACCAGCAGTATACTCTCAGTTACAATACGTAATACAAAAACAAAAGTACCGCGTTCCTCCCACATTTCTGGGTTCTTCTACGAGATTTTTAAAATATATATGAACCTCCGTCCACTAGATATGGACAAAATAAATTCAAGATTCTTCTTTACCTACCAGAACGGAAAGTGTACTAGACAGGTTGTAGGAATAAATAAATTCAGTAAATTTCCTATGCAAATAGCTCAATATTTAAACTTGCCTGGTCCCCAAAGATATACTGGGAATTGTTTGCGTATAACTAGTAACGTTGCGGAGGGATATGTTGATCAATCAGTTAGCAGCAAAAATCAAATACAAACCAAAATTTTACAATTCATACATAATACAACGCTTTCCGATTACGGCGCATCTTTATCTGGAGTGACATCAGTTAACAACATAACGGATGTGGCATCGTCTACCTCAACACATAAAAATCTTGTTTGTAATACTCCTATAATTTTTAATAATTAAACGTAATGTAACAATTAACCACCATTCCAATCATAAGTAATGTTTAAAAAATTCTGTTATTTTTAATTTAAAATAAAATATTTGTTCATCGTTATTTTTTAGCATATTATTATGATATAAACAGGGTTGTAGAAAAAGTCTAGTGTTTCACTCGTCGAAAACATTTTTTGAAGCACGTAAACAATACCATCATCGGCTACGCCTCGGCTGGTAAACTGTTCTCTCGCTTCAAAAAATGTTACTTTGGCACTCGTAAAACAATATAACATTATGCTTTCATAGTTTGTTTTTATTATAACATCCATTTGTTCAACTTATAAATATTATAGATTGCACCCAAATATCGACAATGTTATACATTTCTTCAAGTATTTTACTTGAGTTTGAGAAAAATTATCAAAACATGGCTTATCATCTAACTGTCAAATAATTTACGGGTCCCGAAATGTTGCGTTCGCTAGGCAACGCAACTGTCCCGTCACCCCAAATATTCCTCAGTTCTTCAGTGCAGCCTTCAAGCTTACGGACTAACACAACGAAGCAGGACAGAAAAGGGACGAGCGGGACGAAAGTTGCACCTGTCAGTCAGTCAATCACTTGAGCCCTCCCCGTCAGGCTACTTGTATCGATTTGTCAGTCTCAGTTGAAGGCTCCGACAACGGTCTGCCTGCAGTCACTGCAGATTCAGACATCTCTGTTTCAACTAGGAGATCCGCAATCGACAGACTCGTTGTTTTATTCCGTTTCTGTATTGATTGAATTTCGCATTCTGACAGGACTGAAGATTAGCAGATTTTTTTTATTCGGTGATTGATTCGGTGAAGCGATGCTCCGCTTGTCAATTGTTATGACAAGTGGAAAAAATACATGAAGAGTTTGAGTACTTTGGAGGAGGATTTCTTACAGTGTGGCGCGTTATGGTCTGAAGGAAAAGATGCAATTGATTGAAAAGATGGCAATTATCATACAGGGTGATTCGAAAGTACTTTGACAAACTTCAGGAGGTGATTCCTCACAATATTCTAATATGAATTGTCCAAATAAATATATGTCCGGAAAGCTTCGTTAGTTTTTTTCAAATAACATTCCAAATACTGACCTTAATTAAACGAAAATTGGTATTGAGAGGTTTTTTGAGGTGTCGAATTCGAACCTGATGTTATTATTGCTCTTACTCGTAGAGGGCGCCACCTATACGTCTTTTTCTTTTTTGAAGATTCATAACTTTTTTGAGCGTACTTCTAGCACATTTTTCAGTGAAAAAATCAATTTCTCTATTATATCTACGTAAAAAAGCTACTCCTGTTACAAGTCGCTCTAAGCAACTGTTTTCTAGATATTTGGACTTGAAAATTTCAAGTCGATTATTTGATAATCGATGCGTGTTGAAGTTATTACCATTATTTCGCATTTTTCACAAGAATGCTTGGGAAATTAATTTTACGTTTAAGTAGTTTTGGTAATTACATATAATGTAACAGTTAAACGTTTTGTTGTTTTGTTAAAGTTTCTGTAAGTTTTAGAACACTAATTTCGAAAAATGGATTATTTAAACAATAATTCTCATTTAGCCGATATGCACTTCGTTTATGGCTTTACGGATGGCAATGCGAGCGAAGCAAGACGTATTGACCAGGATTTCCTAATCGAGTACTGCCTTCAGCTCCAACATTTACCAGTCTCCACCGTCGTTTGGCAGAAAGAGGTAGTTTTAAGAGAGCAGCTGATATTATTGGAAGACCATGAGCAGTCTAAACCCCATAATTGGAAGAAGCTGTTTTGAACGCTCTCGAAGAGAATCCAGAAACAAGTACAAGAGTAATTGCTGAAGCATTCCCCAACGCATTACTATGTGTCAGTGGTTTTCGAAAAAATTGACTGGAAATAATCAATTTTTAAAATATGTGATTTTCACGGACGAGGCAAACTTCTCCCGAAATGCTATCACAAACTTCCATAACAACCATGTTGGGGCTATGGAAAATCCGCACGCAGTTAGTGAAATACATTATCAGTATCAATTTTCTGTAAATGTATGGGCGGCAATAATTGATAATTACTTGATGGGTCCATTCTTTTTTCCGTTCCGACTGAATGGCGCAACTTACAGAGTCTTTTTGGAAAATTAATTGCCGGGACTACTTCAAAATGTACCATTAGAAATTCGTATCCGCATGTGGTTTATGCATGATGGGGCTTCGGCCCCTTTTAGCGTTGTAGCCAAAGAATTCCTTTACACTGTCTATCCAAATCGATGGATCGGTAGGGGTGTAGAAGAACCTAACCAGGTGTGGGCACCAAGATCCCCAGATCCAAGACCCGCAAGATTTTTATTTTTGGGGACATTTGGAGTCACTAGTTTATAAAACTCCAGTTGAGAACGGGGAAGATCTAAGAAACCGAATAGTAGACGCCTTTAAAACAATAAGAAACACACCAATAATTTTTGAGCGGGTACGAGATTCAATGACTGGAAGACTGAATGCCTGTATTTTCGCTGAAGGTGGACACTTCGAACAATTTATTTGGATACAATATTCATTTATCTTGCTAATTTTATCAAAACACCCTTGATACAAAAATAACTATTTCAAACGAGTAAAAATAAATAGAATAGGTGGCGCCCCCTACAAAAAACCAAAACCACTTACTTATACGTCAAATTCATTTCCTAAGCATTCTTGTGAAAAATTCAAAATAATGGTAATAACTTCAACACGCATCAATTATCAAATAATCGACTTGAAATTGTCCAAATATCTAGAAAACGGTTGCTTATAGCGATTCGTAACGAGGGTAGCTTTTTTACGTAGATTCAATAGAGGAATTGTTTTTTTTTTTGAAAAATGTACTAGAAGTACGCTCAAAAAAGTTATGAATCTTCAAAAAAGAAAAAGACGTGTAAGTGGCGCCCCCTACGAATAAGATCAATAATAACATCAGGTTCGAATTCGACACCTCAAAAAACCTTATTTGAAAAAAAAAAAAAACTTCAACACCCTGTTTCTCGGAAATGAAGCGGTTCCGGACATATATTTATCTGGACAATTCATATTAGAATATTGTGAGGAATCACCTCCTGAAGTTTATCAAAATACTTTTGAATCACCCTGTATATTATTCTTTTCTGAGTATGTAGGAGTGTGAAAGACTCAGTCGTGTAAAGGAAAACGTATAGATTGTAGTCTCATAGGAAATACGAGAGTAAGTCAACATAGATATCAATATTGATATTGATATTTTCCTGGGTATGCAGGAGAGGAAAAACTTATAGTCATTCGATAACGAGATTAGTTATTATATCGTCCACTTTGACTGCTTTAAGGTAGATTCCAGAGAAATACTACATCTAAAAAAAAAAGTTATATATCTTCGCGAATCATGATCCCCAGAACACAAAAATACCAAGACTAGCCTCCAGTTCTAAATTATTCAAAGGAATGGAATTGAATTTGACACAGAAATAATTGACATCAATGATAGTAATAATAATAAGTTCATTCAAAAAAAATTTTAAAACAGACATACAATTTAAACAATTTGAAGTGAACATTTCTGAAGTGGGGCAGAATAGTATCTCCTGATGGAATATTTTCGAATGAACAGGCATCTACTAAGGCAGAGCCTGCGCGTGGGCGAATTACTCATTTTTAAATATTGATAGTTGTTAGTACAACACATTTCAAATCAAGTTCATTCGAATTTTTTTATGCCAGAAAAGTATATAACAATATATATTGTGCTGAATTCACTAGAATAATATAAGTTGTTTTAAATATGCTTAAATCGTATAAAATGAATAAAATTGTATTAAATATGCTAAAACAGGGCTAAAATGCGACTTACATAGAATTATTGAATCATAAATATTATAATGGAGAGAACAAAAAATAATAATAATGAACAGGTCTAGAAGATAAAATATTTCAATAATTAAACAATGATTTGATAACCATACGTTCTGAGTAAATAATTTATTTATTCATTTATTTATTATTTTGTAATACAATACTCTACAACACAAAGCCCAATTACAGAGCAGGAATTAACAGAATATAATGAATACATCACAGATTTTTATATGAATAGTAAGCACATACACATGTCACAAGAGGTAACGAAATGCTTATTGTACAAAGTTGAATTTCATATCTGACAACTTGCAACTAAATACATCTAGATAATCGCTAATAGAATTTGTCATTTTACACATGGTATGGAGCGGATAATTTTCCAGAACATTTGTGCGAGATGTATTTATATAAAAAGTAGTGTCTGGAAGAGATTCTGGGAATGAAATATTAACTTTACCAATAATGTTGGGCAGTCAACAATACTTTCAATAATTTTATAGGTTACTGCTACACTATAATACTCACGCCTTCTTTCGAGACTGAAAAAGTTATGTTTATGTAGTAATTCAGAGTGAGTTGTGCCTATTGGTGGATAAATGCCATCAGTTTTTAGGCTAGCAGTTTTAGAAATCGTCTTTGAGTTGCTTCTATTCGATCTATATGATATTGATAAAAAGGGACTCCACACAACTGAAGCATATTCTAACTTAGATCTTATGAAAGAATAGAATAGAGTTTTTAAGGTCGAGGTTTCTTCAAAATCACTACTGCTACGAGCAATTAATCCGTACATACGACAGGAGGAGGATACAACATTATCAATATGCTTATTAAATGATAGTGCAGTGTTGAACGTGACGCCAAGATCAGTAAATGTTTCTGGTCTCTCAAGGGCAACGTTTTCTATTGAGTTATCAAAGATTAGGATATTCGTTTTCAAACTGTAGGACATAACTTCACATTTATCCCGATTTAGTGACCAGTTATTTCGATAGCACCATTCTACAACCCGTCTGAAATTTGCTGAGAGGTTCTCGCAATCACCTTTGTTCTTCACAAGGCAGTATAATTTTAGATCATCAGCATACAGAAGGAAATATACATTTATAACATCTGCAATATCATTAATGAAGATAGTGAAGAGTAGCGGTCCCAGATTTGACCCTTGTGGAACACCGGAAGAGGCACTGTATGTGGCAGACTCAAAACCATTGAGCTGGACATGTTGCTTTCGATCCCGTAGGTAGGACTGAAAGGGTGCAATTAAGGAGGGGGATAATCCAGAAGCTATTAGTTTGTTAAGTAGAATGCCATGGTCAAGTCTGTCGAAGGCCTTAGAAAAATATGTGTAAATAACATCAGTTTGGGCTCTGTTGTCAATAGATTCAGCAATATATTGGGTTACGGTCAGAAGGTTTGTGACCGTTGAACGACTTTTCATGAAACCGTGTTGGTTTATACTTATATTGCAACTTACATGACGATATATAACTCGCTCCAGCAGAATCTCAAAAACCTTTGCAAAGTTGCGAATAATAGAGATAGGCCGATGATTTGAAATACCTCGTCTATCGCCTTTCTTGAAAATATAATATAATATTTGGTCTGTTTTCTTAAGGAATATATGTTTGAAGATTCTTTGATTTTCGTTGGGAGAAAGTTATAAAATCTACTCGCTAAAAAATACGATTCCTCTGCCCCATGCTCTTTCGGGATTATGCCATTTTCAGAGCGTTATTCGTTTTTAGACGAGTTTGGTATTTATGGTCGATGAGTGGCAGATTAAATCTATTTTCGAATTGTTTTATCACAATTTTATAATTATAATGCTGACGTAAATCTATTACTTTCATTACTGTAAACATTAAATTGGATGAGTATCTGATTGGTTTTGATGTTATAATTTTCAAAAAGATCTTTTGAATAACTTCAAGTGTGCATCTGTTGCTGCCCTCCAAGCTAGAATACCATAGGTGAGGCGTGTTTCCACCAATGCATGATGAAGAATTTTGAGATATTTGAAGTCTAGTATAAGCTGAAAGTGTTTGAACTTATACAGGAGCGAACGAAGAGTTTTGTAGACTTGTAACAGATGTTCATCCCACCTTAAATGAAAATAAACTATTATGCCAAGATATTTCACGTTACTGGCTCTTTGTATCATAATACTGTCATCAGAACGCACATCAATTTGAAAAGTGTTATAGTCAGGTAGGCCACTGGCGTGGCAGGAAAAGAGCACGGAATAGGTTTTTCCATAACACCGGCACACAAAAAAAAAAAAACTTGTCTGTGCACCGGGCGCCACCTATCTACGGGCATGTTTTTCGACCCGCTGAACACGAATTTCAAGTCAGTTTAGGCCGTCCGAGCTTCAATTTCGAGTAAATTGCAAAAAACCCCAAAAATAGCGAAAATTCGATTCTTTGACAAGATAAAAAATTCTGATTCTGCAATAAATTTGGCCCATAGTCCCCTCAAACATTCATAAAACTGCAAAAAACCGATAAAATAGCAGAAAATTGCTGCTGAAAAAATGGATTTTTTTTTTTAAACACAATTAAATAAATTTCTTGTATTTTTTATTTCTAAAATACAAGATTAAGATCCAAGAATGTACACAAATTGAATTTTTAACGGTTTTTCGAGGGTATTGTACTGTAACGAACCTAGGCCGGACCTGTCGCCTCGCGCGTTGCCGTCGACAGCGATGAGATCATCCCCGGAGATATTCGAGAACCATCCAGTCGCTCTGCCACGGAAAACAACGGTCAATATTGGAAACATTCGGAACATGCCAGAATTCGAAACATCGAGAATGCTGTATCGGAGATAAATAGGCGACCCTAGTGGAGTCAGGACAGTCTGAACGAGCCCATACGATCGAGCTATACAGTGGCGTAGTAATATAAATTAAGTTGTAGATTAAGTGTGAAATAAATTATTAAAACCAAGTTAAGTTTATTTACGTTACAATTGGTGTCGGAAGTGAGATTTTGAAAATAAACAAGTGATCGTGGAGTGGATAGTCAGAAAAATAAATTGATAGACCTTTCTGTGCGCTAAAAATTAAGTTGTAGACCTAAGTGTGAAATAAATTATTAAAACCAAGTTAAGTTTATTTACGTTACAATTGGTGTCGGAAAAGAAAATAGACAGTGATCGTGGAGTGGAATCTGAAAAATAAACTGATAACCTTCGTGACGAAATAGACGTGGCCCGTGTTCGCGAAGTGGACAATTGTGCGTGGGAATATAAACTGATACGCTGTTCGCGTGAAACAGAAAATAGACAGTGGCCCGGTTTTCGCGAAGTGGACAATTGTGCGTGGGAATATAAACTGATACACTCTTCGCGGGAAACAGACAATAGACTGGTGGCCCGTGGAAAAGAATTCGCGAAGTGAATTTTTAACAAACTGATAACTTTTCGTGTAAAACAGACTGATACCTCGTCAAAGACAAAATGTGTTCAAGAAAAGTGCGCCTTGCGGATTTGAAGGTAGCGGAATTGAAACAGGAATAGAGGAAAGGGAACTGGAAACAACAGGTAAAAAGCAAGTACTCCAGGAAAGACTTGCAGAAGGACTTATACAAGAAGGTGAGGACCCCGAAACATTTTTATTCGAAGTTCCCGGAGGTGATTTAAGTTTGGTAATGAATAAACTCGAAGAAACTACTAAATCCGTGAAAGAAGAACTGCAACAAAATTCTAGAAATCTGGAAGAGAAACTTCAGGAAAATTCTAGAAATCTGGAAGACTGGAAGCTTCTAGAAAATTCAAGAAGCTTGGAAGAAAAATCTAGAAATCTGGAAGAGAAGCTTGAAGAAAATTCTAGAAATCTGGAAGAGAAGCTTCTAGAAAATTCAAGAAGCCTGGAAGAGAAGTTCCTGGAAAACACAGAAGGCCTAAAAAAAGAATTGTGTGGTGTGGCTAATTTTCTAAAAGAAAGAATGGAAACCGTTGAGACAGAGATAGATAAAATCAGGGAGCAAATGAACACGGAGGTAGATAAAATCAAAGATGGGGTCGAGGCAGAGATGGACAAGATGAAGGAAATAATCAGCGATGAAATCAAAGACGGAATCGAGGCAGAAATGGACAAAATAAAGGAAACGATCAGTAAGCTGGAAAAACAAATTAATAGTGCGTCCTCCACAGAGATGGTTAACGAAAATGCAATGCTGGACTTGAGTTTGAACGTGGATAAAGTTCAAGAGGGTATAAAAGATGTCAAGGTCATTTCAGAAATAGGGAAGCTTTCCATGAAGCCGCCTCAGTTTGACGGAAAAACTCCATGGGCAAATTACCGCCGGCAGTTTGAAGCAGCGGCCAAAGCAAACGGATGGAATGCAGGGGAAAGAGCTGTAGCACTGACACTTGCATTACGTGGAGAAGCGACAAATATTCTACAAACTCTCACCGCCCAAGAACAGGAGGACTATGATCAGCTGATTAAACATCTAGAATTACGATATGGCCACGCCCATTTGGAACACGTATACCACTCCCAACTGAAAAATCGCTGCCAGAAATCGGGCGAATCCTTACAAGAATTCGAAGCTGACATTGCACGCTTGGTTCGTCTCGCATATCCAGCCACACCGGAGAATGTAATGGAGCGATTAGCGGTTAGGCATTCTTGGATGGACTCCGTGACCAAGAAACCAGACAAGCGTTGACACTAGCTCGTCCAACACATCTCGTAGACGCAAGGCACGCGCTTTGGAATTTGAGGCAGCAAAGCAATCCTGCAAAACCAAAGTAAAGTTCGAAGTATTGAAGAAGACTCACAGGGATGCGATCTGAGCGCAAAGAAGTTGGGAGTTTTGCCGGAGAAAAGCAGATAAGATGCTGGAATTGTGGCAAAATTGGTCATGTGCGTAGCAAATGTTGAACATTACAAAACTCGACTCCGATGCAGGAAAACTAAAGAAGGTCGACGAGAAGGGGCAATCGTCGGCCTGTGTCCAGCAAGCCCCGGTTAACAACGCATATGTCGCTATCCTGAAACGACAGAACAGAGGTGTTTTCGTAGACGGTCTCATCAATAACGCGCCTTGCACCATGCTGCTAGATACAGGTGCGACTAGGACAATTCTCGGACCTTCCTTTGCCAGAACACCGGAACGAATTGAACCGACAACTTGGAAGCTACGCACAGCAACAGGGGAGCCAGCTACTGTATATGGCGAGCTACCGATTGAAATAATTTTGGGCAGCACTAAAGTGAAACATCAGGCACTTGTAGCGGACATCGAAGACGATGCAATCATCGGAATGGACATCATAGAATTCCAGAGGGTTTGAATTGGATTTCAAAGACGGCGTCCTATGTCAATGGAGAAGAGCTGGTACTTCATGGGAGAAGTGAAGAGTTGATCCGTGTGCTGTTGGCTGAAGATGTAAGCGTACCTGAGAGGGCTGAAACCATCCTGGAGGCTCGCCTGGACGGGAGTGCGAGCAGTGGAGACGTGATGATGTTCGAGCCCAAACTTCATGATGAGAAAATTGGACGAGGGATTGCCCTAGGGAAAACCCTGTTACGTGCTGAAAAATTTGTACCGTTAAGGGTCATGAATGTCAATTACTTTCCAGTGACCTTAAAGAAAGGAACAATTTTAGGGCACTGCTCGTCAGTTTCATCTGTGATCCGGGGCGTACGAGGTACGATTAGCCAATCCAACAACTTGCCCACAGAACTAGAAAAATTAGTTGCCATCTCTTCCAAAGACATAAAACCAGCTCAACAGCCCAAACTAAGAGATTTAGTCAAAAGTACCAAGACATCTTCGATACCGGACAAGGAAAAGGGGTCGAACTAATGGGTCCAGCACAAGATTGATACTGGGGTGCCCGACCGATCCGGCAATCAGCAAGAAGACTTCCTCTTGCCAAGAAGGAAGAGGCTGACAAAATAGTCAGCGATATGGGAAAAGAAGGAGTTATCGAACCATCTGACAGTCCCTGGTCCTCTCCAGTCGTACTGGTGAAGAAAAGGATGGATCGACACGCTTTGTGTAGACTATCGCCAACTTAATAATGTCACGAAGAAGGACAGTTACCTCTCCCGAGAATAGATGACACCCTAGACACGTTGGCTGGTTCCACGATTTTCTCGACCCTTGATCTGAAGAGTGGATACTGGCAAGTAGAACTGGCTCAGGAAGATCGAGAAAAGACTGCTTTTACCATCGGCTCAGGATTGTGGCAGTTCACCGTTATGCCATTCGGGCTCTGTAATGCTCCCGCCACGTTCGAAAGATTGATGGAAACAGTACTGAAGGGACTCTCATGGAACACGTGTCTAGTGTATCTCGACGACATAATTGTGGTCGGCAGATCGTTTGAGGACTACGTGAAAAACTTGGAGGAAGTATTCCTGCGACTGAGGAACTCCGGATTGAAGCTGAGCCCTAAGAAATGCCATCTGTTCCAAAAAGAAGTACGATACCTCGGCCACGTTGTCTCTGGAGAAGGAGTAGCAGTGGATGACCAGAAGATCAAAGCTGTTAAGGATTGGCCCATCCCAAAGACATTCACCAACTTCGAAGTTTCCTTGGTTTATGCACATACTATCGCCGATATGTGCTGGGATTCGCCAACATCGCTAAACCACTGACCAAGCTCACGGAAGGCCAAACAAAGTTCCAGTGGTCCGAAGAATGTCAAGACTCATTCAGGAAGCTGAAAGGAGCTTTGATCAACGCACCTATACTGAGCTATCCCCTACCCAAAGGGAAATTCATTTTGGATACGGACGCCAGCAACGTGGGACTTGGAGCTGTCCTATCTCAGATCCAGGAGGGACAGGAGAAGGTCATTGGTTATTTCAGCAAGACGCTTAGCAAACCAGAGCGCAATTACTGTGTCACCAGGCGAGAGCTGTTAGCTGTTGTAAAGGGAGTGGAACACTTCTACAAGTACGTGTATGGAAGAAGATTCCTGTTGAGAACTGACCATGCAGCTCTCAAATGGCTCTTACAGTTCAAAAAATCCTGAGGGTCAAGTAGCACGTTGGATCGAGAGACTCCAAGAATTCGATTTCGAGATCGAACATCGATCCGGAACTAGCCATAAGAATGCAGATGCCTTGTCGCGAAGACCATGTCCAGATGATTGCTCACATTGCCGACGAGCAGAAGAGAAAGAAGCAACACTTTGTAGAACCGCGGCAATGGATGACAACTGGAATGACGGCAAGATCCAGAAAGACCAAGAGAGAGACCCCGACCTTGGCTTAGTCGTCAGCTGGAAGAAGGGCAATCGAAGACCATCATGGCAGGAAGTCGCAGGTTACTCGCCGGCTGTTAAGTCCTATTGGGCACAATGGAACTCTCTTATTCTGGACAATGGGATCCTGAAACGGGTGTTAGAGGCCGATATTGGTGGGGAAGACAGACGCCAAATAATTGTTCCCAGGAACAGAAGAGAGGAAGTGCCGCGGGAAATCCATGATGGAGTCGCCGGAGGACATCTGGGAGTGACGAAGACCCTGCAGAAAGTGAGGCAACGGTTTTACTGGGCCAATTGTCAAGCTGACGTCCAGGACTGGTGCAGAAAGTGCGCTGTATGCACTGCTAGCAATGGACCTCGAATACGACCCAAGGCCCCGATGCGTCAGTACAACGTAGGCAGCCCGTTCGAGAGAATCGCCATTGACATCGCCGGCCCGTTTCCCGTATCCGACCACGGAATAAATACATCCTTGTGGCAATGGACTACTTCAGTAAGTGGGCGGAAGCCTATGCCCTGCCCAACCAGGAAGCCATCACCGTCGCCGACGTCTTGGTGAAAGAGTGGATATGTCGATTCGGTATTCCAATGGAGCTGCACTCGGATCAAGGCAGAAATTTCGAATCCAACCTTTTCCAAGAAATATGTCTACTGCTGAACATCCGCAAGACAAGAACCACGGCCCTACATCCGCAGTCCGATGGAATGGTGGAACGGATGAACAGGACGATCAACCGCCACTTGTCCAAGGTTGTCTCTGACCATCAAAGAGACTGGGACCAGTATCTTCATTTGTTTCTGATGGCCTATCGATCCGCAGACACGAGTCAACCGGTCAAACTCCTGCTAGTATTATAATGGGCCGAGAACTGCGACTGCCTTGTGACCTGATGTTTGGGATACCGCCAGGACAAGACACTGCGGGAGAGGACTACGTCAGCAAACTTCGGCAGAGAATGGACGACATCCACGAACGAGTCCGGTTGAACATCCAGAGTGCCAGCGATAAAATGAAGAAGACCTATGACATCAAGGCCGACGCTGGAGGATTTAAGGTTGATGACCTGGTTTGGCTGTACAACCCCAAACGTCGTCGTGGACTATCACCAAAGTTGCGGAACTCGTGGGAAGGCCCGTATAAAATCGTGAAAAGGATAAACGACCTTGTGTACCGAATCCATAAGCCAGCCCGAGGGAAACCAAGGGTCGTCCATTTCAACAGGTTGGCCCCTTACGCTGGAAACCATGACCAAGTTCGCACCCTCAAGCCACCGGAGGATGATATGACGTTCGAGAAGTTATGTCCTTGTATTCAAACGGGCAGAAAGTTCTACATGGGGTTACTAGAGAGGAGTCACGAGACCTTTTCGAGGTGCCTGCTGACTACGCACTAGCCACTGTGTGCAGAAGATCTTCGAATGTCCAGGGGCATCGCCGTAGTGTTCTCCAAGAAATTTGGTCAACTCCAAACACTGCGGGAGCAGAATCCAGAAGTTGGTGGGGTGCTACAGTTGAAGAAAGGCCAGAGAAACATCTACTACCTAGTTACCAAGAGGCATTCCCAAGATAAACCGTCCTATGAAGATGTCTGGAAGAGTCTCACCAAACTAAGAGGTACTATGGTGGACCAGAATCTGGTGGATCTAGCAATTCCAAAATTGTCCTGTGGTATTGATGGGTTGGACTGGAGAGTCCTAAGAAGTATGCTGGAGGCGATATTCAGATCCAGCGGCGTCAAGATTTTGTTTTGCTGTAACCCTCTTCCACGACCGATCATGAAGACCGTGGAGTGTTACTTCCATCGAACTTCACGGTGCAGATATGGGGAGTCATGCAGATATCGTCACACTCCAAGGATGAAATTTCGGGACGAAATGTCTTTAAGAAGGGGGCAATGTAACGAACCTAGGCCGGACCTGTCGCCTCGCGCGTTGCCGTCGACAGCGATGAGATCTTCCCCGGAGATATTCGAGAACCATCCAGTCGCTCTGCCACGGAAAACAACGGTCAATATTGGAAACATTCGGAACATGCCAGAATTCGAAACATCGAGAATGCTGTATCGGAGATAAATAGGCGACCCTCAAGTGGAGTCAGGACAGTCTGAACGAGCCCATACGATCGAGCTATACAGTGGCGTAGTAATATAAATTAAGTTGTAGATTAAGTGTGAAATAAATTATTAAAACCAAGTTAAGTTTATTCACGTTACAGTACTGTTTCATTCTCAAATGATCTACGATGTGGATACCTCTTTTTCCACCTTTTCCTTTATTTAGTAAAAATTTGTCATCGTGTTGGAATTTCAACTTCTTCGAAGTGCAGACTTCATTTCATTGCATGATCGCTTGTACTTGCAACCAGGGCACCTCCTCGGGGTGACGGTGGGCAACAGAACCATCTGGCAGAGTCCCTGGGTTAACGGCGTGTGTGCCGTCATGGCAGGTAAAAGTGATGAGTACTTTACGATGCAGGGATTTGGAAACCCAGTATCGGCGTCTGGTCAGGGTGAGAAAGCAGGCCCGCAGGCGTCGTCATCCAGCGACTGCAGCTCTTCAGTAGTGGAAAACTTGGCTACTGGAGAGTATACTATTACAAGAAGCAATTCCCATCTATGCAATAAGAGTCCTGATCAATTTTGTTACGTTTGTGGGGAGTTTCAGCCGGTAAAAAACCGCAGAACGTTTTCAGATAGATTAAAACAAAATCCCAATTTTCTTCAATTTTTGTAATTTTTGATGATTTTTTACAATTTTTTTAGATTTAAAACGGTTTATGATTGAAGTACGATCGAAATTAGTATTTAACAGATCAAAATACATGAAAATTATGCTTGCATTAGATCTCAACATTTTTTTTCTTTTGCCAAAACATCGAATTTTCGCTATTTTTGGGGTTTTTTGCAATTTACTCGAAATTGAAGCCCGGACGGCCTAAACTGACTTTAAATTCGTGTTCAGCGGGTCGAAAAACATGCCCGTAGATAGGTGGCGCCCGGTGCACAGACAACTTTTTTTTTTGTGTGCCGGTGTAATTTATCGAAAGTACTCTTTGTCCCAAACACTTAATTAGATTTCCCATATCTCTTTCTGCTTTTTCTTTCAACCCGTCCCAAGTATCATCCTCGTATATAACGACGGTGTCGTCTGCGAAACTGGAAACCGTACCAGAACTATTAAAGGTAAGTAAAAATATATATTAATATAAATATAAAAATTATAAATAGGATTGGACCCAGTACGGTTCCTTGTGGAATTCTGCATCTTATTTTCAATTGTTTTCTCAATGTTTCATCAATTTTCACATATTGTTTTCTATTTGAAAGGTAAGTTTTCATCAATTAAAGTGCATTTCCTCTAAATCCCAGGCCTTGTGATACCTCCAACAACTGTATATGATTGACAGTGTCGAAGGCTTTTGCAAGATTTAAGAAAACACATAAATTTTAGTTGTAAGTGAATCGCATCTTCCGTAGATTTTCCATCCCGAAACCCGAATTGTCTATTTGAAATCAAATTATATTTTTCTATATAATTTACCATTCGAATTTTTATAAGTTTTTCCAGTAATTTTGACAAGCTGCTAATAAGAGAAATTTGGCGATAGTTACTTGGATTCTTTTCACTACCCTTCTTGAATGGAGGTTGGACAATACCTTCTTTGAAAATTGATGGAAAATAGCCCCCTATCAGTACTTTATTTATTAGATGTGTCAGAGGGATTGCGATAACATTTTTAATTTCTTTTAATGTTTCAGATTTGATTCCATTAATTCCTAGTGCTTCGTTTGATTTGAGAGAATCAATAAGATATATAACTCCTCTTTCATCTGTTGGATGAAGAAATATGCATTGACGTGAAGAAAATCTATTCAGAGAAAGATTTTTTGGAAGTATCCCTTTTTGTTAACGTCACCTTCATTGTAAATAATATAATCATCCAACCTAAATATTTCCAGAAAGGGTAGTTTGAACGTCTCAGTTGAGGAAATACAATACTTTCGAAAAATCAAGAAGGCCAAATCGCACCAAAAATTGAGGCTGCTGAAAAATTGAAAAAAATTCTTAGTCCTCATGTATCATACCATTGGTATGATATTTATTGAGATTAAAACAACATCGCACTCAAATATTTAGAAAGTCGTTTTTCGTAACAGGGCCTGAATCCTTCAACCTCCTGCTCCAGATTTGAATAAAATAACAGCTTTTATGAATTTCAACAGAAAAGTTGAATAATATTTGCTGCAAGGGAGTTTCTACTCTGTGAACGAGTTTCTTGAACATGTAGTATGTTTATATTACAATAATTTGGTTGAACTTACTTTTATTATTTTTATATGTAGGGGAGAGTGGGGGAATCACGAACAGCAGGTAATGGCGGACGCGCAAGTTTAGCGATGTTAGAAAAGGATAGAAAAGAAAAGAAGGAACATATTTTAAAATGCCGTAAACTATTTCATGGTTCAACTGGAGAGATGATCCGTTGAATAGCCTTCAAATTTGCCGAAGCAACTAATTTAAATCACAATTTTGACAAGATATTCCAAATAGCGGGAAAAACTGGTTCTATGGATATAAAAAAATGCATCCTGACATTTCAATGTACATAACGCTGCCTGGCTCAAATTCTCTAACAAAACAGATGATGCGGGTCGTCAAGCCGAGGCCTTCGCCATCACTCATGGTCTAGAACGACTGGTCGAGCTACCAACCCGCATCCCTGATGTCAACAACCAGTCTGCCAATACACTAGATCTTTTCCTCACCACCAATCCTGACCCGTATAGAATAGAAGTTTGTGCCCCACTTGGAAACTCTGATCACACCCTCATCTCCACAACATGCTCTTTCCATTTACCATCGAGCTGCACAACACCACCCCGTCTCATGTGGCATTACAATTCGGCCGACTGGGAAAGTCTTCGTATGTTTTTCTCAGCGTTTCCATGGAAGAGAGTTTGTTTCTCTTCAGTAGATCCAACACGATGTGCTGAGACAATTTCTGAAATCATCATGTTGGGGATGCAAACTTACATACCGAATACCGAAAGAAGAACATCATCCGATAAGACCTGGTTTAACAGAAACTGCTCAAGAGCTGTGGCTTCCAAACAGGCAGCATACCATCGATGGCTAAAAAATCCGGGCCCTGAGACCAGAGCAGCATATGTCGAAGCTAGAGGCATATGCAAAGAGACAATAGAATGCTCAAAAGATGCCCACAATGCCAAAATAAGATCAAAACTTGCTGAATGTCCTAACGGATCCCGTTCATTTTGGTCTTTTGCCAAAGCTGTGGAAAGAAGTTTCACTTTCAGCTCATTTCCTCCTCTAACCAAAGAAGATGGAACACTAGCAACGACTGCCCAGGAAAAAGCCAATATCTTTGCGCACCTATTTGCTGGAAATTCCACTCTGGATTCATCGGGAAAACAACCCCCGAACATTACACCTATTGACAGTCACATGCCCGAGATCACCTTTCGCCAACGTACTATCAGAAATATTTTGCTGGGTCTCAACACCAACAAAGCCTGTGGATCCGACGGAATCCCGCCGATTGTTCTCAAGAAATGTGCCCCCGAACTAACACCTGTTCTTTGCAAGTTGTTCAACCACTCTTACAATTTGAGGGTATTTCCGTCCAATTGGAAAATTGCAAGAGTACAGCCAGTCCCCAAAAAAGGCAAAAAGGCCCTACCTAGCAACTACAGACCTATCGCACTGCCATCTATTATTTCAAAGGTCATGGAAAAAGCCATCAACATCGAGCTCATGAAATATCTGGAAGACTCAGGAATTGTCAACGATAGGCAATATGGCTTCCGCCATCAGAGATCAACTGGTGACCTGCTCGCTTACGTCTCACATATATGGCAGCTATCTATTGAAAAGTATGGAAAAACTTTAGCTGTGGCATTAGATATCTCCAAGGCGTTCGATCGAGTTTGGCACCAGGGACTCCTCGCCAAGCTTCCGTCTTATGGCTTGCCCCCTCAGCTGTGTTCTCTGCTTGCTAGTTTTCTCTCAAACAGGTCTCTCCATGTAGTGGTCGATGGAGTTTCATCTGACACTCTACTCATAAATGCTGGTGTTCCGCAAGGATCTATTCTCGCACCAACACTATTTCTACTTCACATCAACGACCTGTTGGAAGCAACTTCATGTCCAGTACACAGCTTTGCCGATGATAGTACCCTCCATACCGCTTTCTCTTCCAGGGCCCCTATATCAGCCCGTGAAACCAGAAATGAACGAGGAAGAAATGTTAATAATATAAATATGGACTTAGCAACAATTCTCGAGTGGGGATCTAATAACTTGGTAGAATTCAATGCAAACAAAACACAAGCATGTCTTTAGTAGATATGCTATGCCGGTACGAGCGCAACCCCTATTTTGGGGTGGGTTTTGGCGAGCGGTTGAGGGGGTGGTTTTCGGGTGGTGGTTGTCATGGCGGTTCGTTGTGGGGGGGGTTTGGGACATGGGTGGTGGGGGGGTGGGGGGTGT